>LPNX010510666.1:0-45538 GCA_001517045.1 Pseudotsuga menziesii
TTTCCTATTTGTACTTTTATAATCAAACTGTCTGCAAGGTCTAGTATGTTGGTAACCCCCAGACCTAGGTTATTAGGTGAATTATCCATTACAACAACACCATTCATCCATATTCACCAGGATAGTTGCATTATTGAACATATGGAGGAATCTCATGAGATGCACTTGGTTTTTCTTGTGCTTTGGGACTATGCAGACAAGTTTTAGGAGAACCAAGCACTTGACCTTTTCCATAGAAAATTGTAGTTGTTTTCTAAGGAGAGTCTCTTCTCCATACAAGAGTCAGATGAGCTCACCTCAATTGGATCATCCATTGAGGAAGAAGAGGAATACATAAGTGGTTTTGATAAGTATTGCAAAGATCTAATTCATAGTTCTATCCACACCTCTATTCCATCTTCATCAAGTGGGGATGAAAATTGGGAGAATGAATTTTCCTTGTTGGTGCAACAAGAAGAGCTGGAGGCTTTCCTAGGTGTTCATGATGACTTGTTGAATGCATCATCACCATACCAATTGACACATAGGAACATATTGCTGTCACTTGATGCCATTCAGCCACATATGGATTGGGTGGAAGATTGCATGTGACACATGGAGTCTTCTTGCAAAAAAAATTATGCTCATGAGCAGTGGAAGGAAACTAAACAAGTAAACTGCCAAGAGGAGTTGATGAGAAAAATATCTTGCATAAGGTGGTATTGGTGGAGAATATCCAAATAGTTGTATGGATTCTTGTACCCTTTGAATAGTGGTAGAGAGTTGAGCCATTGGAAATGTTCACATGGAAATTTTGGTTGCAGTGTCAGTACCTTCTAAATTTGGATGATGGGACACTTATTTTTTTTCCTACTTGCAAATTTGGAGACAATTGTGATGCATAATCTTATTGTGAGAAGTTTGGGCATCCTTGTTGTTTGGATGATGCTTATACTCATTTGGTTTGGACATGGGAATCACACCCATGTCATTGCAACAACTAAATTGTGACATTCAATTTTGTTGTGCATCAATCACATAAGCAACTTTATTTTGGGTGGGGAAATCACACAGATTTCTGATTTTGCATTGAGAATTTCCAATTTTTCAGTGTAGTGGTATGATTCCCACATCATGAATATCATTTCTTGTAATGATAAATTTTATGGTGAATACTAATTTTTGGATACTTAGAGTTGAGGAAATGGGATCCATGCCTAATTTTTTCTGATAAGTGGTGTTGGGAGGAATTCTCACTAAATGGAGTGCAATGCAAGCAACGAGACCCTCACATTCCTTGTCTTTTTATAAACTATACATGTTGGCTTAATGAAGCAAGTCAACTTTTTTTTGCACATGCATTCATGCTCCAGTGCTCTTGCATGCTGGAAAAATTTGCAGCACTCTGGAGTGCTTCTTCTTGAGTACAAGCATATTTGGGAGGGGAGGACTATCATTTCCCCATATTTTTGGACATAAAAGTGTTGACCATGCCCAAGTCATTGGGGAGTCAAAGATGCATTAATTACCTCACCTAGGGAATTTTTTCCAAATATTATTTATGATGCATTAATTAATTATCCTAGGAGAATATTGCTAAATAAATATTATTGAGGAATGTATTTAATTTCTATTTCCATTAATTAATTATTGTGAAAATAACATGTGGAATTGAGCTTTCCATGTCAGGCACAAGAGGCAAGCCAACTTGCCAAGTGAGGAGATTAAGAAAGAGGAAACTCTATGACAAAAGAAGTCAAACAGAAAAGGGAAAGTGCACAAAAGCTATGACAAAAGCTATCATTATAAAAGAAGGAAATTTTTGGAAAAGGAGGGAGTTGTTTCCTTTTCGAGAATCGGTCTCAAAAGAAGGAAAGTCAAAAAATATGTCATAGGGAAAAGTGGGAAAGGTAGAAAAAGATGTCATTGACAAAAGTAACAACGATGGGCCTAAGGAGGGAACATTTTCCAAGTTTGATGAATGACATGGATAGGGAAACATATCCACATGGTCCTACATTGCAATTTTCTTAAGGAGGGTGCTTATGTGGCAAGGGTTAGGAAAACCAAGGTGTTGACTTGCTCTCACAAGTCACGATTGGCCTCCACTTGCTAAACAAGTCATCCAAAATGCTATTGAAGGATAATTTGATCCAATTTATTCAATTTGGTTAATGATTTGATTGCTTGATACTATGTGATAATTATTTTCTGAGTGATGCACCTCAGAGCTTTGGGAGATGAGGCCCAAACCTTCCCTTCTGCACTCCTTGATTCAAATTCCCTTCTCTTTGAAGGTATGGAGCACATGATGTATGTCCAATGAAGTATTCTCAGTCATATTTTTCAGCCTCCATCAAGTTCAAGTCGATCTCCATTGAATCCCATGCTTCACTTATGCTCCCAACCCTTCTTAGGTCATGATTTGGGCCTCTTTCCTACCATTTTGAGTCTCTTGATGTGATGGGAAGTGAATATTTTTATCTCTGATATGTTTATGTAATTGTAACTTCAGAATGTATTCACTTTTATTTCTTATGTATTGTAACCTGATGTTTATTCTGGTATCTATTTGTAATATCATTGAGTCATGTCATGCCCCAATGCTTCGATCGGGAGGATATATAATGTAAACAAGTCATGTCAAGTTATTGTGGGTAACCCTCCTATTGTCTAAGGGTTAAATTCCCCACAGTTATGTGGCACTAGGGTTATTAGAATCTCCTATAGAGGTCAAACCTAGTAGGATTTTTAGTCATGTCGGGAATTAGTATAAATAGAGAGTTGGCCTCTCTATTTCTTACACACTCATCCACACTCAGCTGTAGTGCATAGCTAATGAAAAGAAAGACACTGGGGAAAGGAAGAAAGATGTTACTGTTGTCAGAAGATCATCTTACTATTTTGGGGTTTTACTTTTGGTGTTCATTCTATCTCTGAGGAGGTTGCGGGGTTTTCTCCATTTATGGTTTCCTCGAGGAAAAACATTGTGTTCATTGTCTCTTGTGTTTGATTGTTGTACTTGTTTTTCTCTTAGTTAAAGTTCCTAACATAATACTTGCTTGAATGATTAAAAACTAACATGGTATCAGAGTTAATCTAAGAAGAAGACACTATGCAGCTGCGGGAACTAGGGCTTCCTACTTTGTGGATCTCTCTCCATAGATTTTCAGAAAAATAAGGTTGGAATAACTCTCCTCCCTAGGGTGCATGTTTCTATTGAAGCATAATGCAATTTTGAGGTTTTTCAGTTTTGGACCCGACACTACTACCAGAAATTAGGGCTTTTCACAGAATAGGAATTTTTCAGTGAACCGAGGCCTAGATTGATCTCCTCCCTAAAATTGAAGCTAGGGATCAAATTCAAAGCATTTGGTTGGACAGAACACCAGAAAAGAAAAACCCTAATTTTTTCCTGAACCAGCTCTACAGGATTTTAGCTCCAAATCCAGATCCAACATCTTGAGCTGGTAAGATCTAAATCTTTTGTATTTCCATTTGAGGTTCTCAGTTAAAGATGTCTCATCATACCAAACTTGATGAAAAGATTGAGGGAGCTGATAACTTCTGAGCTTGGAAGTATAGGATCTCCCTGGTCCTGGATGAAAATGAGTTGGACTCCTATATAAATGAGGAGGTTCCAGTTCCAGAGGGAGATGAGGAAAAGGTGTTACATAAGAATAAGTTGGTTATGGCAAAGAGGATCATTGCTGATTCTATCAAGGATCACCTCATACCATATGTTTCCTCCCTAAAGACACCTAAAGCTATGTTTGATTCCCTAACCAAAATGTTTGAAGGGAAGAACATAAACCAAAAGATGACTTTGAGGAACCAGTTGAAGAATGTGAAGATTCAGAATGCAGAGACCATCTAGTCTTACTTCACAAGAGTTTCTCAGATCAAAGAGCAACTGGAAGTAGTAGATGAAGAAGTGGAAAATGCAGAGATTGTAATGACCACCTTGAATGGTCTCCCTAGATCATGGGACTCCTTTATTCAAGGGATATGTGCTAGAAATAAGTTAGTCAAGTTCAGAAAACTATGGGAAGAATGCTCTCAAGAAGAAGCTAGGATAGCATCTCGAGAAGAAAAGATGGGAAGTGAATATCAAGCTCTCATATTTCACTCCAAGAAAACCAAAAGAAGATCTCATCACCCTAGAGGTAAGCACTCTCACAAGGATAACACTAGAAAATATTTGTCTATAATCAGAGGTTATACATGTGATGAAGTAGGAAACTTTGCAAGAGATTGTCCTAAAAGACAGAATAAGAAAAAAGAGCAACAAAAGAAGACATGATGCTCATGCTATAGAGGATGATGAACCATCAAAGAAAAGAACCAAATATGAAAGTGAAGATTCTTCAAGTGAGGAAGAATATGTTTTGATTTCCGCTCTCATAGGAAACATTACTCATGGAAGCAATTATTGGCTCATAGATAGCGGGGCTTCCAAACATATGAAAGGATTCAAGGAATCCCTTGTGTGACTATCAGAACATGAATCACCTCACGAGGTGAAGCTAGGAGATTAATACCAGTATCCAATAAAAAGTAGTGGGGAATTCTCCTATAAGCTAGACTCTGGAAAGTCTATGAAAATGAAGGAAGTATTGTTTGTACCAGGGCTCAAGAAGAACCTCCTCTCCATATATGCATTAGATGCAAAAGGAATGAGAGTTGCATTCATAGATGGTTAAGTCATCATGTGGCCAAAAGGAAAGACTATCGATGATGCAGTATTAATTGGGGAACAAGAAGGAGGCTTGTACAAATTGAAGGGCCATCCAAAACAAGCCTTGGTCCATGACACAGTAGAGCCAAATGAAATTTGGCATAGAAGGCTTGCATATGTTCATTACAGAGCACTACCTCTTGCAAGCAAATCTGTTGAAGGTATTCCATAAATACAAGAAAAACATGATGGGATCTACAAAGGATGTGTGAAAGGAAAGAATACAAAGAAGGAATTTCCAAGTAGCGAAAGCAAAGCAAAAGGAATCTTGGAAATCATCCACTTCGATGTATGCAGTCTTATGTCATCAAGCTCACTAAGTGGGTATGTATATTATGTTTCTTTTATTGATGACTTTTCTAGGAAGACATGGATTTACTTCATGAAGAACAAAGACGAAGTATTCAGCAAGTTCAAGGAATTCACAACCTTGATCGAGAACCACACTGAAAAGAAGATCAAGGCCTTTCAATCAGATAATGGCGAATAATTCACCTCGAATGAATTCAAAGAGATATGGAAAGATTCAAGGATTAAGAGGGAGTTGTCCATTCCTTATAATACACAATATAATGGTATTGCATAAAGGAATAATAGAACTATCATGGAAGCTACAAGAGCAATGCTTCACGATCAAGATATCCCTATGCATCTTTGGGCAGAAGCTGCCAAAACACCAGTGTATGTACAGAACCGTACTCCACATAGAGTACTCAAGAACAAGACTCCTAAAGAAGTCTTCTTCGGCAAGAAACCAGAAGCCAGGCATCTCAGAATATTCGGCTGTTCAATGTACATACACATTCCAAAAGACAAGAGGACTAAATTATATCCTTCAGGAAATAAGGGTATATTTTTGGGATACTCTGAAAGCTCGAAGGCTTACAGAATACATTTCCCAGGATTCAATAAGATTGACATCAGCAAGGATGTGACATTTGATGAAGACACAACTTACAACAAATCCAGAAAGAGACCTACTGAAGAACCTGAAGAAGCAGAAGCACCCAGAATTCATGATACAACCATGAACGAAGAAACTCAAGAAGAAGTTCAAGAATTTGAAGAACCACAAAGACTTGTAGCTCCACGTCCAGAGAAGAATCCTCATAAGGGGAACCCTGCTTGGCTATAATAAGTTATCCAAGGTGCAGAAAGATATGGGGCTCCAGAAGAGAATCACAGAGAAAGAAAGATGACCAGATCCCACTCCAGGTATAGAGCATTACTATGTGATTTCATTGATAAAGAACCTTCCAATTATGATGAAGCGACAGAACAAAAAGAATGGAAGGATGCTATGATCGAAGAGTGTCAATCGATCATGAAGAATGATGTTTGGGATGTTGTCCCCAGACCAGAGGGGAAGTTATTTGTAACTTCCAAATGGATCTACAAGATCAAGCATGCTTTAGATGGTAGCACAAGATCAAGCATGTTGTAGATGGTAGCATAGAAAAATATAAAGAAATATTTATTGCTAGGGGTTTCTTCTAGAAAGAAGGAATAGATTATGAAGAAACCTTTGCACCTGTAGCCAGATACACTTCCATCATATTAGTGCTTGCACTCGCTACAGTGATGAAATGGAAGATACACCAAATGGATGTCAAGACTGCTTTCTTGAATGGTGTAGTGGAAGAGGAAGTGTATGTAGATAAGCCACTCGGTTTCAAGACACATGATAGGGAGTCTCATGTGTGCAGATTGAAGAAATCCCTATACGGTTTGAAATAGGCACCCAGGACATAGTACGTCAGAATTGACAGCTTTCTATCCGGTTTGGGCTTTACCAAGAGTAAAGCAGATTCCAGCCTTTACTACAAGGTTGAAGATGGAAACCCAGTGATGCTCCTACTGTATGTAGATGATTTTTTTGTGACAAGTATGGATGGGTTGATTGCTGATACAAAGAGAAAGCTTGCTGCCAAGTTTGAAATGAAAGACTTGGGTATGATGCATTATTTTATAGGTATGAAGGTGTGGCAGAGTGCGGATGGAATCTCCCTTGGACAAGGGAAGTATGTAGTAGAGATCCTGAAGAGGTTTGGGATGATGGACTGTAAATCCATGGCCACACCTATGGCATCAAACCTGAAGCTATTGAGTGATGCTTCATCAGAGTTGATTGATGCTACGATGTATCATTAGATGATTGGGTCCTTGATGTACCTGATGAACACGAGACTAGATATTTGCTTTACTATGAACACCTTGAGCCAGTTTCTGAAAGATCCGAGACATGTTCACTTGACTGATGCAAAGCATATTTTGAGGTACCTGAGGGGTATAATTGATTATGGGATCAAGTATGAGGTGAATCAAAAGATTTACCTAGAGGTTTATGTTGATTCAAGAGCAGGTGCAGAAAGTGCCATCGATAGGAAGAGCACTTCAAGATGTTGCTTTAGTATGGGATTAGGTGTGATCTCTTGGTTTAGCATGAAGAAATCCTGTGTGGCACTTAGTACAGTTGAAGCAGAGTATGTCGTAGCCTGTTTATCTAGTTGTGAGGTAGTATGGCTGAGGAAGCTACTGTCTAAGTTATTTGATCTCCAGTTGGATACTACTTGTATACATTGTGACAACTAGAGTTGTGTGAATTTGTCAAAAAATCTAGTGTTCCATGACAAGTCGAAGCATATCTAGATCAAGTATCACTATATCAGGGATATGGTGTAGAGGGAAGTAGTGAAGCTCCAGTATGTTGTGACGGGTGATCAGATAGCTGATGTGTTGATGAAACCATTGGCTAGAGTCAAGTTTGAGTACTTCAAGGAGAAGCTTGGTGTTCTCCAGATTGAGGTCCCTTCCAAGGGGATGTGATGAGTCCGGAAGCCATTCTGACGAGTAGGTCAGATGTAAGGGTTGAGCCATTCTGTCATGGTGAGAGGATTGATTCCTTCCATGTTAGATATGAGTGCTAAGCCATTCTGATATGACTATAGGATTGGTTCCTACATGATTAGATATAAGGGCTATTGCCATTCTTGGAATGGAGCTACCTAGTGAGGTACTAGGAATCCTCAGTCCAGGACTGAGAGCCATTCTGATGTGATAGAGGGATGTGTTCCCACTTGATCAGATGTAAGGGCTGATCCATTCTATCATGGTTAAAGGATTAGGTTCCTTCCATGTCAGATGTGAGCGCTGGAAATTCTGATGAGTAGGTCAAATGCAAGGGCAACTTCCATTCTCTAGGAGAATGGAGGCACCTGGTCAGTTACCAGGTAGCTCAGTCTAGGACTGGGGGCCATTCTGATGTGACTGTAGGATTGGTTCCTACAAGATCAGATGTGAGTGCATTCCTTTATGATGAGTAGGTCAAATGTATGTGCTGTGCCTTTTTGACGAGTAGGTCAGATGTAAGTGTTGTGCCTTTCTGACGAGTAGGTCAGATGTAAGTGCTGAACCTTTTCACAGATGATAGTAGTTGTGTCCTATCATGCTGGTGAATGTGAGTGCTGGGCCTTTCTGATGTGATTATAGGATTGGTTCTTATATGATCGGATGTGAGTGTTGGGCGTTCCTTTCTGATGAGTAGGTTAGATGTAAGTGCTGGGCGCGCCATTCTGACGAGTAGGTTAGATATAAGGGCTGAAGAAGAACTACATGGTGGCTAGGCCTACAACCATCATGAAAAAGGGTTGGCTCTGTAGAAATTCTTGTGACGAGAAGAATCATGAGATAGAACATATGATGATGACCTAATGATGATCCAGATCGAGTTATGATTTAGATCCAGTTATGATGTCTCCAAGATGATCCATATCGAGTGATGATCCAGATCCAGCAGTGATGATCTAGATCGAGTGATGATCCAGATCCAGTGATGATATCCAGTGATGATGTGTAGTGATGATCCAGATCCAGTGATGATCTAGATCCAGTGATGATATCCAGTGATGATGATCCAGATCAAGTGATGATTCAGATCCAGAGATGAAGATGATATTAAAATGAATATGAATTGAAGACAAATATTACTTGAAGATGCAGATGATGAGAAGATCCAGAGAAGAAGACCAGTGATGAAAAATGTATCGAGAGAATACCTTCCTAGTTAAGAGGGAGTGTTGATGTAATTGTAACTTCATAATGTATTCAGTTGTATTTCTTATGTATTGTAACTTGATATTTATTCTAGGATCTATTTGTAATATCATTGAGTCATGTCATGCCTCGATGCTCCGATCGGGAGGATCTATAATGTAAACAAGTCATGTCAAGTTATTGTGGGTAACCCTCCTATTGTCTAAGGGTTAAAGTCCCCGCAGTTCTAGGGAACTAGGGTTATTAGACTCTCCTATAGAGGTTGGCCCTAGTGGGGTTTTAGTCATGTTGGAAATTAGTATAAATAGAGATTTGGCCTCTCTATTTATTACACAATCATCCAAACTCAGTTGTAGTGCATAGTTGAGGAAGAGAAAGACACTAGGGCAAGGAAGAAAGAGGTTACTGCTGTCGGGAGATCATCTTACTATTTTGGGGTTTTACTTTTGGTGTTGATTCTATATCTGAGGAATTTTCGTGGTTTTCTCCATTTATGGTTTCCCTGAGGAAAAACACTGTGTTCATTGTCTCTTGTGTTTGATTACTATACTTGTTGTCCTCTCAGTTAAAGATACTAACATAATTCTAGCTTGAATGATTAAAAACTAACATGATATATAACCAGTGATAAATACTATTATTTATCTCTTTAAATTATAAGTATCAATGTCCCTTAAGTCTTCATACTCATTTTTATATGTATAAGCTTAAGTAGTCATTGAAATGAGAGACTTGAGCCTCCTACTGCAATAATAACTCAGTATTGTCCATGGGAATGAGTTTGGATTATATGATATGATGTAATATATAGTATTAGGATATTTCAATATAATTTATCAGGCCAGATACATTTCTATTACAAAATTCAAGCTTATTTGCACAACCTTGCTAGATTACTAGTTAATTTTGACTAGTCTAGCTGTTCTTTAATTTCAGATAGTTATAAATACTAAATAATTATTATGTAAGTTTTTTCATATCACTGAAATAAATACCTAACCATAAATCATCCTATATCATAAATTCATTGATTTCTTATTGGGTTTTGGGATCCTCCATTGCGCAGGGTCTTACCAAGCAAAAATTGCCTAAAAACCCCAATTTCTGTCCAAAATCCATAGAACCTTACAGATATGTTACAAAATGTATGAAACCATTTTTTATGTTATATAAAATATTTATCAACCCTATTCAATTTTCCCCAAGCCCCTGATTGGCATAATCAAAGGAATTTCCCTAGTTTCACTATTGGGTGACCCAGAATCGTGGGAGTAGGTTTCCGTGCAGCAGATTATGAAACCTACATGGTACCTGATCTAAATGTGTTAGCGTAAATTAATTCTATGTTATAAACTTACCCTTGGATTCTTCCCACCGCCTACTCCCTTCTATGCAATTTATGTCATCAAAATACCTTAATTTCCCCATTCAACAATTTACTGAATGTTTGCAAATGTAATAGCAGAAATTTAATTTAAATTGCAGCAATAATTAGTGTTCAAGTATGCATAAAAGACTTGGGACATTACAGAGGAACACTAAACCTATATTTCTTGAGATCTTGATCACACCTTAGATATTTTACAACCTCTTATGATTTGCAATTTCATGACATATTTACAACATCTTTAGTTGGACATTAGTAGCTTTTTATTGAATCTTAAATGTGAATTTCCTATTGTCATATTTTTTTGGGTGCATATATGCATTGTTTTCCCTGAAAGATAGTGAAAAGGATGGGGACTATTGGTTGGCACGTTATATATAGGGAAATAAAATCGCCAATATGTTCATGATCAATGATGAACAAATCCACTTCCCAATCAGGTCGATGGTTGTTAAATATGAATACTTGACATGGGGCAATAGAGCAAGAAAGTTCAGAGGATATGTTTTCACATATTATAGACTGGGTGCAAGTCTATATCAATTTACCATCCTAATCATTGGTATGAAAATCCAATTACGAACGATTCCAAACAAAACATCCTCGAAGTTATGAAATTTCCTACTATATTCAAAGCATAGAAACAAATGGAGACCATCAAAACTAAAGATGATCCAAAGGAATGGGTTGTATAATGGAAGGTATGTCGACACGATGATGTATGTCAAAAAATCATTATGATATTTGATGGGACTTGTATAAAATATTTTTCAAATGGTATATATATTTTAATAATGGAATGTTTCATTTAGATGTTGTTTATGAATATGCCAAAATTGATTTTGATGCACCTATTCATGTAGAGTAATCTTGTGTGTATTCAATTGCAATTATAATAATTTAACATGAACAAGCTTCATCATGGAGTTGTTTTCTTTGTTTTTTTCTCCCATTCAAGAATGTGATAAGGTCCTCATCCATTGTCATCTTCATGGTTCACCATCCCCATTCCTATTGTCACCATCACCATCATCTTTCTATGTTGGTTCGAATTTTCATATTCATAAACAAATTGATAAATTTCATAAACTTCATTGTGATTTGTTGTCTTCATTTTTTCTCTCATCCAAGTGCACCATAATATCATCATCCATCATCATAATCATGATTCATAACCATCCCCATGCTCATTGTCACCATCACGATGATGCTTCACCAACACCATGCATCTCACGTTGTGCCACTCCCACTGCTTGACATGCAAAATATTATTTGTTTTTATGTTGGTCAAATTTTCATATTCATAAAAAACATGATGAATTGAAAGTGCTTCATCCTGTATTTGTTGGTTTTTTCTTCTCTCATCCAAGTACACCATAATATCCTCATCCATCATTATCATCTAGATTCGCCTTCCACATTCTGATTGTCACCATCAGCATCATGCTCCATCAAAACCATGCATCTCACATTGTACCACTCACAGTGCTTTTCCATTCAAAATATCATGTGTTTCTATGTTGGTTCAACTTTTCATATTCATAAACAACTTGATAAATTGCACAAGATTCATCATGGATTCATGGTATTAGTACTCTCATCGAAGTACACCATGAAATCCTCATCTATTTTCATCATCATGCTTCACCATCCCCATGCTCATTGCCCCAATCACCTTAATGCTTCATCAACATAATGCATCTCACATTGTGCCACTCCCACTGCTTGTCATGCAAAATACCATTTTTTTCTATGTTGATTAAACTTTTCATATTAATAAACAACTTGATAAATTGCACACGCTTCATCATGAATTTGTTTTCTTTGTTTTTTTCTCTCATCCAATTAGAACATAAGATCCTCATCCATTGTCATCATTATGATTAAGCCCCTTATGGATTGTCACTATCGCCATCATGCTTCATTAACACCCTGATTGTCATAGTGTTCCACTTCCATTTCTTGCGATGCAAAATATCATTTGTTTCTATGTTTGTTCAAATTTTCATATTCATAAACAACTTGTTAAATTGCACAATATTTTTCATGTATTCGTTGCCTTTTTTTTCTCTCATCCAAGTACACCATAAGATCCACATCCATCATCATCATTATTATCCACCATCCCCATGCGTATTTCCACCATGACCATCATGCTCCATCAACACTATGCATCTTACATTGTGTCGCTCCCACTTCTTGGAAAGCAAGTTATCATGTATTTCTATGTTGGTTGAGCTTTTCATATTGATAAAAAACTTGATAAATTGCACAAACTTTGTCATAAATTCTTTGTCTTTTATTTGCAAACTACCTTAATATAACCTATTTTACCCTTACCTAAACCATTGAGATATCCTTAGCTTTCTCAAGCCAATGAACCTACTTAAATCAACCATATCTTCCAGTATAAATCTCTCCCGTATCTAACCTACCCTACCAAACCTAGCCAAACCTATCATATCTAGTTTATCTAGCCAATCTAACATAAACTACCCCAACCTCACCTACTAAACCCTAGCTTGTAGTTTAACTCCTATTTTGGCATGTACACCTAATGTCGCCCTAGAAACCTAATTTATAAACCTAGAAACCAAATCTACAAACCTAGAAACCTAATGTAGCCCTATAATATAGCCCTAGAAACCCTAGAAATGTAATCTAGCCACAGAAACACTAATCTAGCCCTAGAAACATAATCTTGAAACCTACTCTAGTAATGTAGAATCCTAGAAACTTTATCTAGCCCTAGAAACCCTACATGTCTTCTTCACTCCATGATTGTTGATGGGTCACTATCTATCTTCGTCCTCAGCATTGTTAATTGTTATTGGCATTAGTTTAATAATCATCATCATTGGGATCAGCATCCTCATCCTCATTGTTATTATCACTGACATGCTCTTGTGACAGGGGTTCCTTTTATTTAATTGAATTCAATTCCTGCATTTGGGGGGTCGAATTCCTTGAAAACCACCACGAATTGATGTAATTTGAATAGCTAAATTTTCCATTCCTAGACACACATGCCCAAACTTATGGAACTCAATTCAAATGATCGGTGGTGGTTTCAATCCTTGAAACCAATTTGGCATGTGTTTGTGAATGGATAGAGGGGGAACTTGCAAATGGACATAGACAAAAGTATGTGCATTAGATCATGAAACCATCGATTCCGTTGGATTCATGGCATTGGATTCAAAGCAAGTGTCCCAACTCTTGCAAGTCCCATGGATGGGGGAACCTTTTATTTGGATGGACATGACACTAGTGTTTTTATCAGTGGAACACATGGAATTTCTTGCATTGTGGGGTCAAAATCTGAATAGAGAAACATAACTAGGTTTTGTCAGCTCCCACTACCATGTCGGATATTGTGGGAATGTTCACAATTCTGATATTTTTTTGGTATATTTCAATTCAAAATTGATCCCCTGGATGAAACTCGACATATTGAATCCATTAGAATCAATGATTTCGTTATCCAATTTATGATTTATGTTTTATGGCCAATTTCAAATCACCCATTAGGGACATTCAAGGAAAATTTGTGAATTTTTTGGGGGGAGTGAAATCTAAACTGAGTAGCATAATTGGGTTCTATCAGCTCCCATATATGCATTTTTTAATTATGTATGTGCCACACTACCCACGGTCACCTGAGTGTTTTCAATTCAAAAGTTACCTCCTTGTGGAAAAATGGCATTCGCTAATAACAAAAGGATGTACACTTTCTCACCATCCTACTATCCCTTGTATCCATCGTTGGTGCCTCTCTACTTTGGGTCCCTGGACCAAAGATAATATTATTTGACAATTTATGAAACTAGGGTTTCCCTTAGTAAGATACATTTCATTTTTTGCACAAAGGGGTCATATTGCAAAATACATCATCTATGAAATTGTGGCTAGAGTTACCGTGTCAACCTTGTCCAAACACACTTGCAAGATCTCATGAAACTTAGATATGTTTCTCGGATCAAATTCTATTCGTTTGATAGAGAGTCATCATGTTTTCTTGAAATCCTCTAGGAGGTGGGATGAAACTGGTCATAAAATTATGACCATGCCTCAGATTGATGAGCTATCGAATACGATGGAATCATTACATTGTAATAATGATATGGATTCCTCTCACCTATGAGCCCATGGACTGGAAATTATCTTATTTGACAATTTATGAATCTATGGTTTCCATTAATAAGAGAGATTTCATCTTTGCATTAAGGGTTTAAATTGGGTGTTGGATCTACTCATGATATCATTACCATGGATATCATGAAAACCTATCAAAGGATATGACTTATTCTTGGGAACTCATGGGTATACTTGGTACAATTACCTTTAATTTTATAAAATTAACTCAAATTTCGAGTTGGTAAATAATTTACAACTTTAAATGATGGAATTATAATAACCTTGTCTCTTTCAATTTCTTATTTTGAGAAATGTGATTTTTTCATGGTAGGATTGGGACTTTGCTTACATTTTGTTTTGATATCATTTATATTTTTTTCCATCATTTCATCTATTTCCTTCATAAATCTTGTGGTCAATTATTTGTGGATTAGATGCAATCTAACTCAAAATCATTTGATGCAATAAAAATAAACAAAATAAACCTAATTTTACCAGGTGTCCTTGAGGTTGTTAACTTAAAAACAATATGGGGGACAAAACCAAAACTGAAAAATAAAACTGAAGTGTAGTGATATGAACACATATGTGGCTAAGTTAAGTATGCAACAAAGCACATCCTAAATTGGAACAATGTGACTTTACAACTTATGTACTTTTATAAAATATCTATGCCAAGTTTTTTATAAAATACACCTACTAAGTTTTGTAACATTGATATTAAACATGTCCAAAAGAGTTAGATCCAGATTGGAAAATTTATGATAGAATTATTTAATCAAAGTTTCATAAATCCAGAAAGACCATGTACCATAGCTCAATAAATGCACAATATAAATTTGATTAATATATTTTATGATCTCAAGCATTTACAATCTATCTATATATGGATTGATCTTACCGTAAATTTCTCTCTTGTTTTATAACTTCCAATGCTATGATATGCCCTACTTATATTTTTAAAAACATTTCTTCTTCACAAATTATCATAGTATAGAGGTAGAACATTAGGGTGGGCCAATTTTGTAGAAATAATAGATCAATGCTATGAAAAATGATGCTAAGAAGAAGCACAAGAAATAGATCTTCCTACTAAGAATTCTCACAAGCACACAAAGGAAAAATAGAGAGAAGAAAAGAGATTGAATCACAAGAATGAAGAGATGATTATTGGTGTGTATCCTTTCATTGAATAATGATGAATAATAGTGTACATAAATATTACATACCTCAAAGGAAAATCGAGTTGTATGGAGACAACTCATAAATCTCAAAAGGGCTAACTTACCAAAATATAGCAAACCCCCATAGGTGGCTAAAGGACTTCCCAAATCTATCAAGGACCTCACAAGTTGGAAAAATCATGAGTGATTTTTCAAGGAGATGAAAAAAACATGCTAATCCTAGAAAATGGAGGAAAATTCATGAAGGATGGTTTGGAAACAAAAGCACCCAATTTCCTAGTTTGACTAGCTTTACCTTATCCATAGAAAAGCAAAAAAGAAAGAATAAAGCATAATTTGTTGTAAAGTGATGTATAATAATTCTGGATGGTCAAAAGGTGGTCAATATCAACCAATAATTATAAATAAATCATTCCTAGGATATAGATGGCATGTATTGAATTTAAGGTGCAAGTGGAGGCTAACTAATTAAGCTAGTGGGTGAATAATTAACCAAATAATAATTAATTATTTAATCCTAAGTTATGAGTGGGTTTACTATATTCCAACACCCCCCTATAATTATGAATTGATTATGGTATGAAAAAAAGGTATAGATGCATATAGGGCCCCACAACAAGGCTATGGTCACCCTTTAACAATTATTATGTCCAGAAAAGTGAGGAAATAGGCAAAAACACATGGGGAAAATCCTCCCTCAAGAAAGGAAAAGTCATAAAATTTTGAAATAATATGTATTCAACATATCCTTATATTCACTTTAATGAGCTGATTGAACTACTTCTATATGGAAGACTTGTTGAAGAAATCATGAACTCCATGATCATGCACTAGAGTGTAGAACCTGCAAGAAGGAAGAGGAGAGACTCCTTCTATCTCATCATCTGATGAAGTAGGAGTATTATATGAATGCTTATTTCTTCTGTAGAACTCTGATATACAAACATAATCTGAAATTATAAATATATCTATGCATACTCCTTCCCAAAGAGTACAAAAATTAAGACAATTTATTTCACACACAATTCCCTGAATAGCTGCAAAGTTGTGATGTGAATCACATGTCAATATTCCAATCTGATGTAGAACATGTATATATATTATATGAGGCTGATAAAACTCTGATATATCATAAATATTATCATATGGAAAATAAATTACAAAGGCTTTAGTGGCTCCATGAGGATATAGGGCTAGACTAGGAAAATTATGAGCAACTGGGGAAACCTGATAGGTGTAAAAATATGAATGATGGATGGGCATAAGATCTAAACGATAATTTTTTAGAAAATATCCAAACATGGTTAATATCATTCCAAATAATACTGAGTAAATGGATAACCATCCAATTAAATATAGGAAAGACTTCAAACTATGTAAGATAAATATGACTGCATAAGAGGCCAACGAGGAATCAACTAGTGAACTTGGGATTTGTATAGTATTAGGATTATTCATAGGTATGGTAGGTGGTATGTATGGTGGTATGATATGTGTCTTGAAATTCATATTATCCTGCAAACAATATTCTAAATCATATATACAATCTTGTGAGGAAGAGCTGCTCATAGTCAAGTCAATATCTAGTGAAAAATCACAATTTTTGGGAGATGAATCTAGTAGACTAAGAGAAGGATCATAAAAGAAAGGATATGATATTTATGATTATTATATATAATATAATAAATATATATCAGAGACATGAGGAAATTATAGAACTATGTAACTCAAAGCATAAGTTATATCACCTTGGAATTGCGTAGTTTGACATTGTTATGAGGAATCAACATGATTTTCTAGTTCTTCTGGAACTTCGATCTTGTGCTTCTCAAGAGGCTGAGAAATCATGTCCATATTCTTATTTAAACACTTATTATCTGATTTAAAACCATTTCCGTAATAATAACACTTGGATGTGATCCCTTTCTTCTTAACTTTCTTCACTAAATATTCATAAGAATCTTTATCTTCAATTTCTGACTTTGGCTTCTTCACAATTTTCTTTTCTTTGGATTTGACATTATTTTTTCGTTGAACCAAGAGAGCATGATAATTAAAATTGGGAGAATTAAGGACACCCATATGGATCAATTTATCTTTCTCCTTTTCTAGTGAATCAAGAACATAATTTAAAGAAGGCATTTTCCACTTAGGAACAACAAGCCTAGTAGCATGAAAAGTAGACACAAAAATTGAGTAATCAGGACCCAATTTTGAAAGAACAGAAAGGATTAATTGATAATTTTATTTCTCGATCCCACATTTTTTGGGAATTAGAACAAGTGACTTGAAATTGGTGAAGAAAAACTCAAGATATTCGAAATCGCTTGGACTCAGTGAGAATAACTCAATCTCCAATTGATGCGCTCTTAGCTCATCTTGATCTCCAAAGAAAAACTCCAATTGAGTCCATACTTTGTTTGGAGTGGTAAAAACATCTATATGAAAGAGTATATCAAGAGAAATAGAGAGGCAAATCAATCCATAGGTTTCATCCAACCTATTGTGCCACTTAGCTTTCTCATTCATAGCATTGGGCTCATTCTCCAAAGCTAGAGTAACTCTGCACAATCCTCTACTGCGCAATAGAATGGATATTTTGGCTTTCCATTCATGGTATTTGAAGGGAGTAAGAATTATTGATGAAGGAGAATCCATATTGCTGAATTGATGTGCTCAATAAGAAACTCTCTGCAACTTCCAAAACAAACTAGGAGAAAATCTTGTAAGCTAGACAAGCTCTTCTTCAGAGAAGGATACTAAAGCAGAAACTCTTGTAAAGTGCTATATACTAATTATAGATGGACAAAAGCTAGTCAAGATCAACCCCGAATTAGAAATAAATAATTCCTAGGATATAGATGGCATGCATTGAATTTAAGGTGCAAGTGGATGCCAACTAATTAAGCTAGTGGGTGAATAATTAATCAAATAATGATTAATTATTTTATCGTAAGTTATGAGTGGTTTTAATATATTCCAACAAATATCTTATAGTATATTTATTAATATTTATTAGGGTGGGATAAGTTGTATTAAGGTATATTTATTAATATTTATTGGCTTAAACAAATTATACAACAAATTTATCTTCATGTCACAGACTCACTTGATGATCTCTTTCACAAACTTGTTGATAAGATTACATTCCAATAATATTTAGTGAAACAAAAAATATAGAGCAATTTTCCTTGTATATGAATTGATATTTGTCTTCTACAACACAAATTCCTTTTTTCATATTAGTATTTTTAGTCCTTCATATTCCATTAAGAGTTACTCAACATTATATAAGTGACATCTCCATGCAATCATCCAAGCTATTAAACAATGATAACTAATCATATAAAAACATCATTTCCCACACATATATGATCATGTTGAATAATTTTATGGATATGGAAAGATAAAATATGAAAAAATTATATGGAGCTAGTCATAATTCAATAATGCAAGTTTATAATAAAAGTTTGACAAAGTAGATGGACCTTAAATGGTCTGTCAATTTTTATGTATAAAAAAGGACAATGCTGTCACACATGTATCCCAAAGTAAATATACCCTATACTACACATCAAAACTTGATCGTCCTCTTGTTTTTCCCTGAATTTCATGCATCATTCCTTTGTCTTGGACTAGTGTGAATATTTGGAGTTTGCAAATCAAAGATAACATTTCTTTCTCAGCTAATTGCATACAACACATTAGCACTAACAAAATTAGAAAATTAAATTACGATGCAATTACTTATAACAAATTCTAAATCAATCCATTTGAGGTATTGATTCTTGTGGTGTCCTCCTCACCGAAATCCTCTCTACAGTTGCGCTTTGCAAATGAAATACAATACATCCATTATTTCAACAATTATCAACATGTGCATGTAAAAGTATTAAGAACTTTATAATGAATACACACCCCATCGAAAATGTAGATTATGGGATAGGAGATTGGTTTTCGTGTGTATCAAGCATAGCCATAGGTTCAACATCATGCTCGTTCGTATCCACAACTAGAACTGAGGGGTTAGTCACTACTTCTGTCAATGACTATAGTAACCAAATGTTGAAATAGTTTAAATTACATGAATACACAATATAAAGTGAATAAACTATGCACACATATTGAAATATATATCACTGCATGATTTATTCCCATCATTGATGCAACAATAATTGTTGCATCAATAACCCTATTGAGTTATGGCATTAAGGACTCTCTAGTATGAATCTATAAACATGCAAAATAAACATTAATATAAAAAAAATATGCATGAAATTGAAGGCTAGTAAACAAATATCATTAGACTCTATGCATCAACATGGAATCAGTAGGTCCATGATCATGGAAACCTGACCTCTTTATCAAAGAGGGTTTTCTGAAAAAGAAGCAACCCCTGGCATTATTTGCAGTTCGAGGAGAATCAAATAAAGGTAGTGGTGTTTGGATTTTGATTGATGCCTACATTTACAGAGTGTTGTCATAGTTAGAGATGCACATGTGAATCAATGAAATAACATGTATTAAAAAAATAACATATTGAAATGGTTACCTTAGCATGAGTTATCTCTCCAACAATAGGGGATGCAGTTTTTCTAAATCATTTACTCTCTATAGGGGCATCTATCATCTACAAGTTTAAAAAGTCACCAAGTGTTGATGATGTTGGACAGGAATGAACCGATGAACTATCATGTATGAACAAACTAACATACATTTGAAATTTCTACCTAACTGTGAATGGTATCTCCACCAAGGGGAGATTCAGTGGAGCCAAATTACTTCCCATTTGTAGAGTCATCAAGCATATACATTGTAAAAATTTTAAGTGTTATCAATCTATACATGTGTTCAATAAGGAAAAAAAAGTTTGAACATGATTACTTTTAAAAGTATTTACTTACCTCACTCAAAAAATTGGTAAGGTTAACATATGGGATATCACTAGACTCAATGTTTTGGTTAAGATGTTGAGGATCTAACAGCTGCAAGTTTAAAAACTGTAAATATTATATTGTATAGCATTAATGATATAACATATATTAATGAAACAACTTGTATTAACAAATTGATACGTTGAAATAGTTTCCTCTATGTGAATTGTTGCTGCCCAAAAATATTGCAATGCATAGCACAAATTTAATTTGTATATTTTAATACATTAGTGTCTCCACTAATGGTGCCAATCCTTTTCCCCACTATAGTGTGATCTATCATCTGCAAGTTTAAATTTTTTAAAAATAAAAAATCTATGTATGTGTACTATAAGGAAAAAATAGTTTGGACAATATTATTATTAACCATATACATACCTTCCTAAATAACATGGAAAATTGCCATGTCCCCATCCCAATAAAACTACTAGTAATCAATGTTCACCAACCTATTAGTTCCCTAGGTTGGGGTGGAGGAATTAAATTTTTCAATAAGGGAGATATGAGACCCAAGAGGACCTTAGTCTACCATATAAACCTTCAATAGGGTCATACAAATAATAAATGTGAATAAAATAAATTGGCATTACTTCATGGAGACACTCGGAGGTTCAAGGAGACCTTGGGTGGCTAGATTCCTCCCTACCCTTGTCATGACATACCCCAAAATTCAAAATTATGTGGAATGGAACATTATTGGGAGGTAAATAGGTTTCAAGTAACATATAATGAGTCACATAATTTGAATTGGTGAAGACAAGTAATCCCCATTGAAGAGTAAGAGACTAGGAAGGAAATTTGTTCCACTTAGAGAGAGATTCCTTGCGTTTTATGACAACTATGATGGAATATTCTATAAAAAAGTTATACCTAATTGAAAATCAATAACAATATGATATGACACGAATAAAAATATCCACCAATAGGGCACATTTTTGGGTAAGTGGAAACCATTCGAATTTGGAAGAGAATTGAAGCATGATGAAGAGGACAAGTCGCATAGGGGTTACTAAACCACTAGGATGAGTTGAAGAAATAATATGGAGGGAAATTAGAACTTAGGGAACCCTATTAGGTTTATAAAAATATTTCATGAGGAAGGAAAAGGAATTTTTATCATTTTCGTAATTTTCCTTTTTCATTTTGGAAAGCACTAGCCTGTCCATTCCGTGGTGAGTGCTCACTCTCCCTGTTAGTGAGTCAATTTTGAGGGAGTTGGATTCCCATAAAAATTAGTTGTTGGAGGGTCCATGCATACCTATAGTTTGGATATGAATTTATTTTTTTAATTTCATATTGAATACTGATACATTTCGTGACTAGTGAATTTCCCCATTCTTTCATCCTTGTCTCATTATTCCCTATGTTTTCCTACGATGGCGCACTTGTGAGAAAGGTTCTTGCACTTGGATTAGATTGGTCGATTCACATGCATGGATAGATGATTTTGGAATCTATAATCTTGTTTATCTATTATATGTAAGTAAAATCATCAGAAATACATGTGCAAAATTCCCACATTTCCAAGATATTGTTTTACTATTTTTCATGTGTTGGCTTCCAATTCGAAGGAGATATGTATCTGATTTGTAATGAGGAAATTCCATGATGTTAAATTATTTATAATAATTTATTTATATTATGTACATGTTATTCATTCATTATTCTCTTTTATGAACCATTTCATGTACTTTTTATGAGTTGAAGTGAAGCTATCAATGTCATTTCCCTTAAGCAATATCACTGAAAATTAACAATCGAATGTGGGGATCTATAACCAGTTTGTAGAAATTATAACCAAATATAATTTCATCCAATTATGTATTATATAATTTCCCATTATTTTTTTATAAAATTTGGAGGGCCGCATATTATTTGGGAATCCCTTTTTGCTTACACCCTAGAGGGAATTTCACCACAATTTCCTAGTAATTTTTCCCTTTTTGTCATTAAAACAAAATGAAGATGCATATGTATTAAACCAGTTATAAAGTGAAAATATATACTTTTTATAGGTATTAAGACTCACCATATCAATATCTATAAAAAATTGGACCCTTTTGTTCTATTTGGAACTCCTAGAGCCAAGACTAGTTAAAGTGAATTTTCCCCTAATTGTGCCTTTGTCTTGAAATTCCAAGTGGGGACATTAAAATGGTATCAGAGCATAATATTAGAGCCTATTTTATTTTCCCAATCTTCTTTCCTCATGATATTCTCCCTCCATTATAAACTGAGACAGGAGACATTAACAGTGGAAGAAAAGAAGGCAAAGAAGTTAATTCCGAGTACGAGAGGATTAGGGAAAAAATAGGGTTTAGAGATATGGAGGATAAGGAATATAAGGAGTATATTAAAATATTCTTTAATTCATATCTTCCCTACAACAAATTTGAATTTTAGGGGCGGTTTTCTTCCGCCTCCAAAAGTTACTTTTGGGGGCGGTTCTAGCTTTGGAGAAAGTCTTTACAAAACCACCCCTAATAGCACTGATGAAAATTTTTGAATTGTATGGGAGGTTATAGAAGAGATAAAAACCACCCCTAAAAGTGACTTTTGGGGGTGGTTCTAAACGCCCCCCTAAAAGTGAATTTCGGGGGTGGTTCTAAACCGACCCCCAAAAGTCACTTTTAAGGGTAGTTATAAACTCCCCTCATAGAAACCTATGGGGTGGTTCCAAATGCCCCCTAAAATTAATTATTACAAACCTTTGGGGGTGGTTACAAACCCCCCTCATAGGTACCTATAGGGCTAGTTTCAAACCCCCGTTGTAGGTACCTACCGATGGGGTTAGAAACCCTCGCAAAACTCTTTACAAAAATTTTGGGGTTGTTATATACCCCTCTTTTAGGAACCTATGGAGGAGGTTCAAAATGCCCATTAAAATTCCTTATTACAAAACTTTGGAGGTAGTTATAAACCCCCCTTGTAGGTACCTAGGGAGGTGGCTCAAAACACCCGCTAAAACTCTTTAGAAACCTTTTGGGGCAGTTATAAACCCACCTCATAGGTAGCTACGGGCGCGGTTTGAAAGCCCCCCTAAAACTCTTTAAAAAATATTTGGGGACGGTTATAAACCCCCCTCATAGGTACTTACGAAGTCATTTTAAAACCACCCATAAAAATATTTTCAAACCTTTAGGGGCAGTTATGAACCCCCCTCATATAAACTTACAAGGGGAATTTTGAACCCACCTTGTTGTAACATAGAAGGGAAGTTTTGAACCACCCTGATAGTGACATATGAAGTCATTTTAGAACCCCCTCGTAGCCATAATAAATCATAATAAAATAGATTTTATTTAAAATATTAAAATTGCAATATCATTAGGGCACGAAGGATTTGAACCTTCAACCTTCTGCTTGTAAAGAAGACGCTTTACCATTGATCTAGAACCCTTTAACAATTGGGTAAAGGGGGAATATTAACACCAATATTGCATCATTTGTAATTCTGATAAAAGGATAATAATCTCAACATTGTTTTTGACTCAAGAGAACTCATAAAGTAGTATGAATGGTCCTTACCTTATTTAGATATATGCTAACCACTTCAATTCGTATGGCTTTGACCTTCTTTAGATATATGCTAACCACTTCAAATCCTATGATGTAATCAAGATAATGTAGATGTATGATTGAAAATTCACATTTAGACTTTGAAAGATATAATTATGCATCCAACAGGCCTCAAGTTGGCAGTTAAAAAGAAGAATATTATTGCACCCAGATAGACACTAAGTTTGCATGATTATGATCATGCCACTGTACAAAATAGAAAGTAACAACAAATAAATGTGTTTTGGAGCTCTCTATATTTGAATCTTATGTTGTTTTATGAAAAAAAATTGTATAGAATTTTACCTTTTCTATAGCGGGCTTAAGCTAGGAAGAATAGGGGGATTGGTGCAATCAACTGTAGCTAGTTTATCGTTGCCTTTATCTATTGTATAATATGGTTTTATTCACAAATATATCAAATACATAAATATTTTTTCTCATTATTTCTGTGCTACCGTGATTTCTTTCTAGGCAGCTAGTTCATCTTTATTTCAACGACAAAACCCAAAAAGGACATACATGCATCATATTTCTCATTAATTTTCAAGAAATAGATCCTCTAATGGGTTACTGTCATGTGCAAGCATCAAATTATCAAAATTCTTTCTCAATCTATATCAAATATCAACCAAAACATGTGCATATTATCATCCTTCAAGATGTTCAACATAGATAACATCCCAATGCTTGCAAAATGGCTTGATCAAACCCAAGTAAAAAATATATCCATTGGAATACAATCATCTAATCTCTCGCTCACATAAATGATCAACTTATTCCATCATTGGCATAACTCCCCCAATGTGGAGCATAAAACCAATCTAATGCATCATCTTCCAAGGAACCCACAAACATTTTCATGAGAATATCCTCATGCAAAATATTGAATCTTGAAATGAATTCAATGAAAGATGTAACAAGTACTACATCTTAGTCAGCATGTTCTGAGAAGTTTTGAATGTGCTTGTCCCCATATGGAACAAAGAATACATTCATATTTCCTAGGATACCTAAGAAATGTAATGGATTGAACCATTTTTTAATCCATGATTCTTCTAAAAATTCCATACATCTTAACTTCAATATTCAATGTGACAAACTAATATGGAATTTGAAAAACATATAACTATCATACCTCATTTGAGTACTAGTGGAGTTTCCAGGTGAGGTTTCAAATGTATTCAAGTATGTTGGATATAGAAGAAGGGGACGTCATTCACAACATGGAAATGGATAAACAGGGGGTCATTGTGGTGAAGATTTATGTAGAAATTGAGGAAAAAAATGCATAGTTATGGTGAGATTTGACTTCGTACAAAGGAGTGTGGTTTCTAAGATGAATAGAGTTTGGGAAGCAAAGACAAATGTGATGGAAATTCACGTACTTAATAGATTATACAAGGTGGATTGGGATTGCTCGAGATTGACTGAAGGATATGAAAAACCTATGGAGAGATTGCACTATTGGATGTGGAAATTTGGAGTGCCTGAATGCGAAACTGTTGAGAGTGATTCATGGTTTTATAGTTCGACAAAGTGGAGGAAAGCAAAGGTGATAACTCTGAACCAGGAGAATAATATTTTTTTAAACAAGGGAATACGATGTGGAGTATCCATAAATCCTGCTAGATGCCCTGAAGATTCTAGAAGCTCGAAAATAGATACATATATTTTGAAAGGGGTACCCAAACTTTATTTCAACTTGAAGTTTACTCTTGCTAAACAAAGTAGACTAGAAACTCAAAAGAAATAGCTACATAATCACAGATCCACTTCTTTTCTCAAGCATAGATCACAAGAAGCTCACCCATTAAACCTCCTAGAAAATCTCTATCATAGGTACCAACCCTACTATACATTTAAATATTCCTATAAGGTTTCATTGAATCACTATGCTACCGCATAGAAATTAAACACATGATACACAAATCCTATTCTTTGTAAATTGTTTCTGCATGATACACACAGAATTTGAAATAAGTGCTACTCAAAACAAGCACTATAAATTACACTAAAATATATCAACACAAATAGTTAGAGAATATAATGACAAGTCAATTAGGTCATTGTCATAACTTGCTATTGGCTATGTTAAATCTAGACATAAAAAACTGCTACAGAAAAATACCCTTAAACTACTAACTGCTAGACTCAAGACTAACTTAATGAGTCCATACCTATTCTCTCTCTCTCTCTCTTATATTGTTCAGAAGGGTATACTAAGGTTTACAAGATAGGTTTTCATGTGACTCAGTCATACCCAAAAATAAAATTTACTAAAAACTAAACTCAAACTAAGTCTTTAACTGGAAGACACAAGTGTGCATGCATGCATGTAAGATTAAAAGGTGGAGGCACATGCCTTGACTAAGGATAGATGGAAGGAGAATTCCTGCACCCTCTCCCTCTGTAAAAAAAAAAGAAATGCACCTCTTCCTCAATAACTATAATGCATCCTCTCTAGCATCTACTATGTTAGTGAACTGGTGCCCATATCTACTACTATAGAAGACTATCCAAGGTAGACTTCACTAAAAAACAATCCCCTTCTCATCCTACACAAAGTGCTATTTCCCCTTTTGTACAAGGCCCTATAGATTCTCCATGCATGTCCTTAATATATGATAATGGGTTTACCAGGGATAATATCCATGATTGTGTCAAGTGAAAGCATCCCTTGGGTTTAAAAACAATGGACATTTTAATTTTATTATATTTTATTAATAAATTTTTATTCGAAGCAATTTATTTTGTTCTTCGACAATCATTGATTGTGCTTCAAATAAAATGTTAGTTGTTTAGTGTTGAAGGGGGGAGAATAAATTCTCACCAATTTGTTGATTTCTTGTTACCTTTTATGAAAGGTATTCCACTACTTAAACCACCACTATCCTGATAACATTTTTCTCCGAACCTTCCATTACTTCAAACATATGGCCACTATAACTTGAAGATGTAAATATTAATGAGATAAACGTCGATGAAATAATGTTGCATGTCCCAAAAACTTGTATAGGTTGGTTTTGAATAATATCTTAAAATTTTAAAACTATATTTGATTGCATTAACCTGGATGATAATTGGCTCATACGAGAAAACAAAGTTTGTAAACCATTCATATAAATGTTGGCCAAGTATGAATGTCACTATTGACTTCAATAAGAATTACCAACTTTTCGATCATAGAAAATTCAAAACCCTTTTCATTGACCCAAAAATTAACATGGTCTATGCCCCCCCCTCTCATGATGTAACTCTTTGTTCCATCAGTAATATACAATACATTTCGCAAAATACAAAGGTACTGTATGAATAAAACTCTACAAATATGAGTGTTGATAAAATGACAAAACACTTATCATGTTAACTATTAATGCGATTTCCTTCCAAAGCCATATTTTGGACACGGAGAAAAACTGCAAACACACTACTTCAGAAGGAAAGGAAGGATTTGAAGATTATTTAAATGTAGCTTAAATGCCAAAGAAGGCTCACACAAAATGAACAATGAGATTATGTTATTTATAAAGAGTGCAATTATGTTTTGTAATTTCTAATGTTATCCCTTGCTACTAACATTACTAGATCCCATACCATACCATAGATGAAGATCTAAGACCAAAATTAAAAGAAAATTACAATAATCGATGTACAAGCATCAAAATATTCTGATGTATGAAGGCAATATTTTAGATCATTTAATGCAGCCTGCAAAGAGAGGAAAAAAATCCATCCATGATACATATCATCAACTATGAAAGAAATGTATTTTTATTAATTTTTATTATAAGATGGATTAGGGAAGACATCGATTATATGGAAATTCATAGAGGTTCACTTCAGGTTGAATATAACAAAATGAGTGTAGGAAATATCATCTACCATAACCCAAAACTTGTTTATGCACTAGGTATTAAAAGGCCACCTAACACCCTTGCCACATCTGTACCAAAAGCTCGAGTACTTCAATTCAACCAAATATAACTTAAATCATAAATGGCTAACGCTTAGAAAGTAGTACCAAAGAATACATAAAGTTAATGCTTAATAATATTCACTGTACTGATAGTTAAATAAAAAATGGCAATTCTTAGATTTACGGTAGTCTTTAAGGATATCTATGAAAATCCAACTATAAAATTTGCAATCTCAAAGTAGCAGATGGAGGACATGGCATTGACAAAACTTATCCAAAAACCAATTCTACGCTATGGTTTATTCTAGTTAGCTAAGTTTGTCACCGTGAAAACCAAGAGAATATTACGAACCCACGTAAGATAATGAATGCATTTTAATAGACGAAAGTACCTCATGTCAAATTAATAATTTTATTGTATTACATAGTTGTCTAAGAGGGTGAATGGTCATAAAGTGTATATGTATAGTATTCAATATTGCATAAATAAAGTGCATTACACCAAATGCTAGTGACATGATCATCCTATATTGTTCTTTATCCTATTTAGTGACTTTGTGTCTAAAATCTTATTGAAATTGTTATTAAATCACATGTCATCGAAAAGGGAGTGTGCTTAAGAACTACATTTGTATGTGAGACAGTCATGAAATTGTATTAGGATCTCATCATTAGGATATACTGACAGGGATGTCATGAATCATAATTAGTTGGGGTTTGAAGCAGTAGTCTTTTTGAAGGTGTTGTAAAGAGCCTAAACTTAAGAGAAATATGATTAACACATCACTATGTAATGATTGTACATGTCATAGAAATTGCAATCCATTAACCATATAACTACTCACAAGAGTACATAGCATAATAACACTCAAAGAAATACAAAATTGAATGCACAGATTTGAAAGTAACAACAACAATCATACCATGAACACAACAAAAGGCATGCATGACACATTGTTAGTTTATAAGAAAGAAAAATAGAGTAGCCTATAATAAAATCCAACTCTCATCCACGTTCATACTAGGAAATGAATACAATATGATGCATATTCCCAAAGATTAATCAAAACCTACATATAACGGTTTCATAGATTAACCTTGATAGTGGAGGTATATTTAAATTTTAAACATCCTTTCTTTCACAGAAAAGAATTTACAATTTTAGTGTTTTCCCTATGGGGAGACTACCAGATTTTTTCTAGAGGTTTGACCATGTAAAAGATGCTAAAAGCATCCTTAATGAAATAATATCGTGATATAAACCACCAATGTACATAGGAAACCACCAATCTATTTGATGAAGATTTCTCTGCAAACCCACTTGAGTGAATGGTATAAAAATACCACTTAAAATGAATTTACTGGTCTTTTGCTTATCCCCTGACCATTGTTCTAGAACCCACCAATGTATGGAGGAAACCAAAAAAAGATCCATTTGATGAAGATAGATATGCAAACCTACTTAAAGTGAATGGCATAAAAATACCACTTAAATGAATGGCATAGATATACCATTTGAAATTAATTTACTGGGTTTTTGCTTATGCCCCACTCACAAGTTATGAAAGATATATTCCTGGACAGCCATGACCCCTAGATTCACAATCTGTGGCCCTGCACACTTCAAGAGGTTATGTGATCCCTCACGGATGCCCACATATGTTTTGCAATGTTATACTTGACTGTTCTTTTTTTATCAAGGACATTTACAAAAGATCTATTTCTAATCATATAATGTCCCCTCCTTTATTACACGGAAACCATACTTGTGGTTCCTTTTCCCTTGGCACCACTTTTTTAATGGATATATAAGAATTATGTTCCTTTCTAGTGTATCACTTCATTACTCATTAAATAGAATCGTAAAACTATTACATTTTTATTGAGGCACCACTTCAATCGAGTCCCCAACATGAACAAGTATGTGAAAAAATGATACTGCAATCATGTAAGGATTTGTCTTTTTCTTTCATATAGATCCCACAAAAAGTTAGTGTTGTTACCTATGCTACCAAAAAGCATGTTGGTTTGGAAGGGTCACTACTTCATAAATATCTTATGTTTAATTCTATGTTATTTGTATACCCTATTTTTCCTCATGATGAATTGGCAAAATGCTATATAGATATGTTATCTTTGTTTTCCACAGAGATACAACCCTTCACTACAACAAAACCATGTGATTAGCGTCTCTTTTAGATTCCTTTTTAGCATCCACTATCACTTTTAGTGTATTTTTCATCATTTTTTGGACAATGTGGATGCTTTTTCATGGGATGGCGCTTTTAATGGCGTTATTTGTGTCCATTTTAAAAAGTTGATGCTATTTTGGATGCTAATTAGCATCCCAATTAGTGTCCCAATTATCGTCCCAAGTAACGTCCCAAATAACGTCCATTTTAAAAATTTGATGCTATTTTGGATGCTAATTAGCATCCCAATTAGTGTCCCAATTCGCGTCCCAATTAGCATCACAATTATCATCCAAATTAGCATCCAAGTTAATGTCCCAATTAGCATCCAAAAAATCATCCCATATATGTTAGATTTTTATCATTCAAGCTAGCATTAGCTTATAATCTTTAACTGAGAGAATAACATGCACAGTAGTAAACACAATATACAAGAGACAAATAATTTTCCTCAGGGAAACCATAAAGGAGAAAACCCCATAGCTTCCTCAGAGATAGAATGAGCACCAATGGTAGCAGTAAAACCCAAAAATAGAAAATATGATCTCCATAGCTTGTTCTCTCTCTCACACTTGAGAGAGCTTCTCCTCTCTCACTCATGCGCCCCAGTGAGTGAGTGCGTGTGTTATAAATAGAGAGGCTCACTCTCTATTTATATTATTTTGTTCACTTAATGTCCACTTTAACATGTCAGACCCACTTAACAATTACTTACTAGAGCTGACATCTCTAGGAGAGTCTAATAACCATAGTGCCCCACAACTATGGGGACTTTTCCCTCCGATCAACAAGGAGGGTTAACCTTGACACAACTATGGGGACTATTGCCCTGACTTACAATGGAGGGTTAACCTAAATGACTTTACATGACATATTGGATTATTTAATCTCCCGATCGGAACATCGGGGCATGACATGACTCAATTACATTATAGATACTTCTGAGAATAAACATCGGGGTACAATACATAAGATATACAAGTGAATACATTTTGAAGTTACAAATACATAAACACTCCCTCTTAAATAGGAAGGTATTCTCTCTACACAATTTATCAGCACAAATCTTCTTCTCTCTATCGTATGGATCATCATAAAGTCATCTTCGTCTTCAAGTCATCTTCATCTTCAATTCATCTTCATTGTCAAGTCATATTCATCATCAAGTCATCTTCATTGTCAAGTCACATTCATTGTCAAGTCATCTTCATCAAGTCTGGATCATCACTGGATCTGGATCATTACTGGATCATCATTGAGTGTGGATCATCACTTGATCTAGATCGTCACTACTAGATCATCACTTGATCTAGATCATCACTACTCGATCATCATCAAGTCTGGATCATCACTTGATCTAGATCGTCACTGCTGGATCATCACTTGATATAGATCGTCACTGCTGGATCATCATCAAGTATGGATCATCACTTGATCTGGATCATCATAGCTGGATCATCATCAAGTCTGGATCATCACTTGATCTAGATCATCATCAAATATGGATCATCATCATCATTACTGCTTATGCTATCTTAATCAAAAGGTGCTATCTCTTCATTCTTCTTGTCATAGGAAGTTCTACAGATCTAGTCATTTTTCATGCTGGTTGTAGGCCTAGCCTTCATGTAGGTCTTCATCGTCTTCAACACTTATATCTAACCATAGAGTGGATCATGTCAGAAAGGCCCTCCCAACACTTAGATCTAACCATGGGGGGAACACATCCAAGAACCATGTCAGAAAGGCATGCCCAACACTCACATATGACCATGGGAGGAACACATCCAAAAACCCATGTCATAAAGGCACAGCACTCACATCCGACCTTATCTTTTCAGAAAGGATCTGCACTTACATCTAACCTCATCTTATCAGAAAGGCTCTGCACTTACATCCAACCTCATCTTTTCAGAAAGGCTCTGCACTTACATCAAACCTCATCTTGTCAGAAAGGCTCTGCACTTACATTCGACCATGTTTGAAAACACTGCATCGAAAGGGCTTTCAGTCCTATACTAAGGATTCCTGGTAACTGACCAGGTGCCTCCATTATCCCAAATAATGGCATCAACCCTTATATCTGATCAAGTGAGAACACATCCCTCAATCACATCAGAATGGCCATGTACTCGCATCTAATCATGTAATACTAGATGCCACAGTCATATCAGAATGGCCCTCAGTCTCAGACTGAGTATTCCTAGTAACTAACCAGGTGCATCCATTCCAAGAATGGCATTCAACACTTATATCTAATCATGTAGGAACCAATCCTATAGTCACATCAAAATGACTTAGCACTCACATCTGACATGGAAGGAACCAAATCCTCTCACCATGACAGAATGGCTCAGCCCTTACATTTGACCATAGAAGGAACCTAATCCTCCCACCATGTTAGAATGGCTCTAGGTCTCATCATTTCCCCTTAGAGGGAACCTCGATCTAGAGAACACCAAGCTTCTCCCTGAAGTACTCAAACTTCACTTTTGCCATTTCTAGCATAGAATCACATCAGGGATGATCACATCCAAGGATAGCTTGCGAGCTTCACCAGGACCCATTACATTCGAGGACAACCTACAAGATCGTTTATGTCTGAGCAACCTATGAGCTTCACCAAGATTTATGCTCAGACAACCTGTCTCATTAGCTATGCTAGAAATCCATATTTTGATAGATCTTGATCTAGATCATTGCTCCTTTTTGCATCATACAAAACATGCAAGTCAGATCAACCAAATCAAATAGTAGTTTTCAAAAGAACATACTACCTCCCAAATAGCAAGTGTCAACATATTTTTCCTCAGATGTACGCAACGCCATGCAGGAATCCATCCTACCAAACCAAGAGATTATACTTGATCCCATACTAAAGTAGCACCTCAAAGTGATCTTCCTATCAATGGCACCGCCTTCCCAACACAAATCCTCATAACCGTCCAGGTTAATCTTTTGATTCACCTCATACTTGAGCCCATAATCAACTGTACCCTTCAGGTACCTCACTACATGCTTTGCAACCATCATGTGAACATGTATCAATGTGTTCATAGCAAAGAAAATATCTAGTATCGTATTTGTCAGGTAAATAATTTGACAATACATCATGGCATCAACCGACTATGATGAAGCATTACTCAATAGATTCAGGTTCGATGCCATAGGTGTGGTCATGTCCTTGCATTCATCATCCTAAAACTCTTCAGGATCTCTAATACATACTTCCCTTTTCCACACCCCCATGCCTAGAACATAGTGCATCATCCCCAAGTCCTTCATCTAGAACTTGGCAGCAAGTATCCTTCTTGCAACTTTCATGAGTTCCTCTTTTCTGTCAGGAACAAGTCATCGACATATAATAGGAGCATCACTGGTTTTTCACCTGCAACTTTGAAGAAAAGGTTGGAATCCGCTTTACTCTCAGTAAATCCTAGAGTCAACAGTAAGCTATCCATCCTATCATACCATGTCGAACCTTGGGATATTCTGTAGTCACTCCCTATGAAGTGACGCATCATACTCCCTCTGTCTTTCTTACTCTATGCACTCTTTTCGTGAGAAGCCTCGTGCTATGATTCTTTCCTTGTATCCCACGATGTTTCCATCTACTGCATGATGGAACTATGAACTTCCCTTCATGTTTCGATACTACATCCTAGACATCATTCTTATTCAACTGGGCTTCCCTTTCTTCTCGGTTACTTCTTCATAGATGGAAGGTTTTGCATCAATGATGTCACTGCATTCGTCATATTATTCTTCATCTTGAACTGTCATCACTTGTTCTTCGGAACAAGTCTCATCCTTCGTCTGTTGTAGGTGATTGTACGCGATCTTTCCTACAAGTAAAATGCATTAGTTGTATGGTTAGAAACATTTCATAAGGTATATTTATAATTAAAAATTCTTTTGCATCAAGATATATGATCATGCAACCATTTTAGCCAATACAACATTTATCCATATCTCACATAAATGTTTCTAGGCGCCTTCCACCTCTACCAGGACAACATTGAGATTGTGCACTAATCCAATATGTCAACAAAAAGGTTTCATTCTAGATAAGTAGCAATGGAGATTTGTATAGAACCATGAGTTACTTACCCATCACATGCATATTAGTAGTATATTGTCATTAATGCAAACATTCTATCATGCATAATACATTAACTGAATATAAACAAATGCATACCAAAACAATATCATGAAATGACAATTGAATACTTATCTTTATTTTTTTCATGGGTAGACTCCTTCTTGATCCTTCCGCTTCATCATCTTCTTCATTCATCATTTCTTATCCAAATGCTAAGTTGGATAAGAGTTTTTTCAATAGTTGAGTCCATTGTATTCCTCATCGCTTGATGGATCTTCTTTGGATGGTGAGAGCTTGAGCTTCAGTTGCTCCCATATTCTCTTCTCTTATTATGAGTCGAGCTTCTTCTTCTTGTGTGTGCTCTTCCCAGAGTCTACTGAAAGTAATCACTTCCTTCTGGAACACATTCCTTGCATGAATGAATCCCATGATCCTAGGAGGCCATTCAAGGTGGCTATCACCATTTCTTCTTCAAGTTGTTCTTTGATTTGAGAGACCCTTGTAAAGTATGACTATATGGTCTCTGCATTCTAGATGTTCACATTCTTTAACTGGTTTCTTAAGGTCATATTCCAATTTATGTTCTTCCCTTCAAATATCTTGGTCAAGGAATCAAACATCTTCGATGTCTGTAGGGAAGACACTTATGGTACAACTTGATCCATGATTGTGTCAGCAATTATCTTCTTGGCCTTGACTAAGTTCTTCTTGTGAAAGGCTTTGAGCCTCATCTCCCTCTGGAATTGGAATCTCTCTACTTATGTAGGTACCCAATTCATTTTCTTCAGAGCAATCATATACTTCCATGCTTTGAAGTTTTCAACTTCACCAAACTTATCATCAAGCTGATGTGATATATCATCTTGAAATGGGAACCTCAAATGAAAATAGCAAAGGATTAGATCTTACCAATTTGAGGTGTCCGTCCTGTTTCCAGAGCTGGCTGATCTAGGGTTTGTTAGAGAAACCATAATTTTCAGAACTTGGAATATTCCAGATCTAATTGGATAGAAATATAGATCTCTTCAAGGTGAGCTGTCCAATGTACTCCTTTTCTAAAAACAGTGGAGGGAATCTGTCACCCTTGTTTTCCAATTTCTTTTGAAAAAATTCCTAATATCATTTCTATGATATATACAAAATTGATGCTCCTCTATGTCTAAAATTGTGCACTGATGTAGCCCTTTATGTCCCTGTTCCAACACCATAGGTTTCATTAGAATTGGTTTCACCAATTGGGACTTATAATAGTTTTCCCAAGGTGACCTATTTTAGGACTTTTCAACATAGCGACGTTGTATGGACTTCCATGTGTCACTATTTCCTCTTCTAGGTATGAAAATTGGACCACATAAAGTACATTCTGTATCCTTTCTATAACATCTTCTTAAATTTCATTTGGACCTTGGTAGCCCGAGATATAGCAATTCTCCCCAGGTGTCCTGTTTAGGGATGAATCCTGGAAGAGGCTAGAACCCTAACTTGGAGGGATCATATCTCCTAGAATATAATGAATATGAGGCTGAAGTTTGGATACAGTGTAAATCCAGATTTCATATTAATCTTGTGAATGTTTCAGCTCCTGATCCTTCTGCAATCCTGAGATATAGTGAATGTACCAAAACTTATCAGTTTTAGTATTTTACGGTTTTTCCAGCCCGAGGTCAAACTAGGGTTTTACTTTCCCAGAGTTTCACCCAACAAAAAATATCGACCTAGGTCTCTAAAATTTGATTTTGATGAGGAGATAAATTTTACACCGAGCTCACTCAAAAATTCCTCTTTTGTAAGAAGCCCTAATTTCCTGCACCAAAAAACTGAAAATGCTCGGAATCGAATTTCGCTTCAACAGAAAGATGCACCCTTCAATGGAGAGTTAGCCTAGCATACTTCTGCTAATGGATTGTGGAGAGAGACCCAAAAATTAAGAAGCCCTAGATTCTACATCTGCACAATGTATTATTCTCAAGTTAGCTCTGATACCATGTTAGATTTTTATCATTCAAGCTAGCATTATCTTAGGATCTTTAACTGAGAGAATAACATGCACAATAGTAAACACAAGAGACAAGAGACAAAAAGAATTTTCCTTGGGGAAACCATAAAGGAGAAAACCCTGCAACTTCCTCAAATATAGAATGAGCACCAATGGCAGCAATAAAACCCAAAAACAGGAAAGATTATCTCCACAACTTGTTCTCTCTCACACACTTGAGAGAGATTCTCCTCTTTCAATCATGCGCCCCGGTGAGTGTGTGTGTGTGTGATAAATAGAGAGGCTCACTCTCTATTTATATTATTTCATTCACTTAATGTCCACTTTAACATGTCAGCCCCACTTAACAATTACTTACTAGAGATGACATCTCTAGGGGAGTCTAATAATCCTAGTACCCCACAGCTGTGGGGACTTTTCCCTCCGGTCAACAAGGAGGGTTAACCTTGACACAACTATGGGGACTATTGCCCTGAATTACAATGGAGGTTTAACCTCAATGACTTTACATGACTTGTTACATTATTGGATCTCCCGATCGGAACATCGGGGCATGACATGACTCAATTACATTATAGATACTTCCTAGAATAAACATCAGGGTACAATACATAAGATATACAAGTGAATACATTCCAAAGTTACAAATACATCAACAATATAACTCTAAGAATAGCCTCTAAAAGAACTTCTTGAATAGCATAGCACCATATATTAATCCAGGGTTAGAGACATGAATTGTGCCATGAATTTCGGAAGGAAAAACTTCCAACATAGTGCCAAGTATAGAGATAGGAAATGCGCCTAGAAAATATCCAGCATAGTTCCAGGTATAGATCCAGGTATAACACCTAGATTAATGCAATAAATTTGGAAAGGAACCCCGCTAGGAATTTCACTAGGTTTAGAGCTAGGAATTATGTTCGGAAAACATACAACATAACGTCAAATATATCAATTTCAATGTCAATGATCATGATTCATGTGATAGTACTTTGGATCCTTATTTATCATAGTGGCACGTAAATTATTGTAATCATGGCACATGAAGGTTCCCTACATGTTGACTATAACAAACACCGTCTTTTCTTCATGCATGTTCTCCCTAACTGTTGTGTAAGTGCAATTATTACCTAGAATTAATCACTATGTTTCTCTAATTTTATCACATTAGCATGCACATGTTAAAACTACACTATTTTGACTGATTGAGCTCCCATATTTGAAGGGGATTTGCATGTGACTTTCTGACATACAACCACCAAATATAGGGTTCCCCTTTTGCAAGTGTATGATTCAACCTAAGGAAAAATATGCTACAAGAACTACACCTTGAAGTGCCAGAGATCCACTAGAGAAAATAGGCCATGCATATTACTTATCATACATATACTACAAGAATTACACCCTGTATTTGATTGAGTTACCCTATTGAGTGCATTGTAAAATATTGTGTAACCATACCAATCTTTGAGGAAAACTTGCGGCGGAGATATTTACTATTGTGTTTCTCTGTGATTCAAATGAGAAAAAGTAATCTTGAGGTGTCTTCAAATTGCTTATTAAACTATTTTGGATCATTAGTTGGTCATTTATTGTCAATGGATCTACTAGAAACCCATTCCTCTAGAACTATGTTGTTGGGAGTGGGGAGTGCGAGGGGAGCGAAAAGTGAAAATTTCAAAAGCTCCCGTTTCGGGAGAATTTTTTGTATAGTATATATTTTAATATAATTTGATGGATTTATATCTAAAAAACATCTAGGATGTTGAATTAGCTATATAATGCACGGATTAAACCATGTAACATCAATCATCTAGTAGTTACAACTTATAACACTATCATCAATTGATCAACCATAAAAACCTTTGTAGGAGTTTGGCAAAGAAGGGAGCTACCATAACATTGCCATCAAAATATCAACCTAGTATAAGAGCTTTTAATATAGGAAAGGAAGGAGGGCCTCGGGAGCATGATCCCAAAACTGGGAGCTCACTTCTGAAGGAAGCAAACTTTAGGAGTGGGAGCAAGGGGGTGGGGGGTGATCCCATGCAACATAGCTCTAGACGACCTTTCTGATCAAAATCAACCATCTTCAGGACAGTAGGAATCACATGACATTCCTTAACATCAATGGGTGTTTTTCTCGCCAATGTTTCATTGAGAATTTAGGTGTCTTTTTGTTGCAATGGCATGTGGCCACTATGGTTGTAACCTTAGATTCTAGACAATCGGAAGCTTTAGTGACCAGGGCACCTGCTGAATTGTTTTCCTCCTTTTCTTTTATGTAATGATAAAGTGAACTGTCCTCCAAAGAAGATGAATTTAAATAAGTCAAAATACTAGGATCTAAATGTACTCCCTGAATTATAATAGCTTTTTTGTCCTTCATATTTCCTTTTCAAAGCCATGGCAAAAGCATCTTGATAATTTGACACAGTACTAAACTCTGTGACAAGATCTCCTGCAGAACTGAATCTCTATCCCAAATAGGGTTTGAATCCAAAAAGAGGACCCCATGGATCTGAAGTACCTATATATTTCTTCAGGGACCACAATTATCATCAAATCATTCCCAACATTGCTTCACTGATGTCTCCACCAAGAGTTCTAGAAATGATGATTGAAATCATCATGAATCTGCCTTGATTTGATAAACAAGCCAACAACATGAACTATCAATTAAGATGATGTTACCGCTCATTATGTCCATGCTATCATAAGTATTTGTATTCCAGTGCCTCATGTATTGAATATGAACCAATAAAATCTATACATCAATTCCTGTATGTCCTGCTAGGATTCCACAATAGTGGTAACATTATATTTGTTGTAATGTCTCTTCATGTTTCATGTTAGAGGTTTGTTACTGTTTCCTTACTGTTGTATCTACTGCGCATATAGACTATGTATTTAGATCAACTTTATTAGAACATTCAAGAGAAACCTCCTTATAAGAGATAGTACGCCATTAACAAAGTCTGGACATATACACACCAAGAAACTCTTAAATCTCATCAATCTAAATGAATGCCTCATTAGCAAATACACATTGGGGAAATTTTGTGTTAGCAGGTCCATAGTTGGAGCATAATTAATTCTACTCACACTAGGTGCTATGACATACAGAAAATAATGTGCCCATCTTATTGAAGAGATTGTTCACCATTCAAAAAAATAAATCACCAAATATATTTTACTCAAAATCACTCTCATAAAATCATAAATGCAGGTTGCTATAGAAAACTCATATTTATGTGTTTTATGCTTGAAATGCATGAAAAATCAAGTGGAAATTGTTCGTGAGAACTCATTTGATTAGTCCCTTAACTTCCATGTTAGCTAATACCTAACTATAGTTCAAACCTAGCATGCATACCTTTAAAATACTAATCACCTTAACTAAAAGTAGGAAAACTAGTTAACTAGTGCTCTACTTTCTTAAATAGGCCTACAACTACTAGTGTAGCTAAGCATTAAATGTTTGTTCAGTTAACTAAATTTTTTCATCTCTGAGACTAAATCAGGAGTTTTCCCTCTCTTGATTTGCATAGCAATGAAACACAACTACACTTGAACTATTTGATTTTGATCCTAAAATAGCACAGTTAGTTTGACTGAGCAAAGGTGCCATGCATGTTGACTATAACAAACATCGTATTGTCTCCATGCATGTGCTCCCTAACTATTATGTAAGTGCCAATATTACCTAGCCTTAATCACTATCTTTCTCTAATTTTATCACATTAGCATGCACATGTTAAAACTACATTGTTTTGACTGTTTGAGCTCCCATATTTAAAGGGGATTTGCACATGACTTGCTGACATACACCCACTAGCTATAAGGTGCCCATTTTCCAAGTGTATGATTCAACCTAATGAATAATATGCTACAAGAAATACACCATTAATTCACCAAGTGTTAACTCCTTTAATTGAATGTGAGTTTATTAACGAACTGCTTGACCATTATTTAGGATTTTAACTTAATGTCTTTAGTGCTTCACAATTAGTGCCATCCACTTAAGCAAGTTTGCAAGAGAGAGAAGAAGAAGTGCACCAGAAAGAAGAGAGAAGCACTTGTCTTGGGTTTTACACTGTTTTGATTGAGTTCTATAATGAGGATGTTTTGTTGGGCTTTCTCCCCCATGAAGGTTTCCTAGGATAAATTTGTTTTCTCTTGTGTGACTGTACTTGTTGTTCTTTTAGTGATCCTACCATCTTAAACTGTTTTAGAATATCATCTAAGGAATAACAAAACTTAACAGATGTTGTACATTCAACAACAATAATAGTCTCCCTTATCTTTGTGGAATGGTGAACTAAGCGTTGTGACAACACCTACCGGTGCCTTTAGTCCTCCCACAAAAGAAGAGGAACCCATGTAATTTTGAATTGTGGGTCACAACAAGGGACTCTACGATCTTGAAATAATAATAAAAATATCATAAATTGCATCCTAAAAGGAAGAGCGCCAATATTTGCGAGATAATATCCAATACAACCCAGCTTCAAAAAAGAATGTTGCTCCTTTCATTGTCCCATTCTACAATATATCTACTATGATTCTCTTTTGCATTTCCTTACCCAATTTTAGAGTATGCTTGGTATATGAAAACTTGGTTGTTTAGAAGCAAAGGGAAAAGGAAGAGTAATCCCATATATTGAATATAAGAAAGTATTTGAAAAAGCAATAATGAATATCCAATGTAACCCAACTTGGAAAAATAATGTTGCACCTCATCGTCCCTTTTTACAATATATCCACTGATTCCCTCATGCATTTCTATACCTTAATTGTTAAAAAAAAATCTTCCTTGAATCAAGGAATCTAAGAAACCACTTAGCTAGCACTGTAGTCGCACGACAGACTAGTAAGCCATGCGATAGGGCCATCCTAAAAGTTGGATGTAAAAACGATCTATCCAACAACATGTAAAACTCTCACCATAGTCACATGAAGTTTCGAAGGGTTTCTCACTTCCTGGTCGAGTGTGGGTTTGCATGGAAAACAAAGGGAAAATAAAAAGTAACCCCATATATTTAAGGGAAGTAGGGATTTGAAAAACAATAATGTTGTCTATGATGAGTGAATGATTTTTTTGGATCATCACTTTATAAAAATCTAAAAACGAGGACCACTCAAGGAGAACCTGAAAATAAGTTTGGATCGCGTTTATTACACTGAAGGTGTTATTTAAGGGGATTCTCTTCTCAAGGTTTCATCGTCATTTAGCATTTATTACAGAAAAAGTGTTGTTTAAGGGACTACTGTTCTCAAGTCTTGTATTCTAAGGATCCTCCCCATGTCTCACTATGAGAGTGTGCCTTCTGACTATGTCTCGCTATGAGAGTGTCCCTTCCAAGTGTGCCTTCCATTATTCCATATTATGGAAAATATCATGTCTGTTGCGTCAATACAAATGGTATGCTCAGCTGGTAGGTGTTTGCAATGATCCAATATCTAACACTACAGTGTTGTTTCCATTATAAATTGAAACTGCCATGAGTTCCTCTGTCTCTCTCTTAATGCACTAGGGAAGAAGACTCAACTCTGCAAGTATCCACACTTGAATTCCATATTTTGTAACCATTCTTTCCTTGTCTATCAACACTTCTAGTTTCTCATGCATCAGATTCATCAACGTCGCAACCACTTCCTCCCAGCGCTTGACATTCTCTTTGGTAAATGCATACACTCTATCATGGTATGCGTGAGACTGCTATATTTGAATTCATGGTCTCGTTTTTTCGATATAATGATGGGATGAGTATCTTTTTCATCCATGATGATTGAGAAGGCAATTAAGAATTGGGCCAACGACTATCATCTAGATAAGCCATCGCCTTATACAAATGATTGATGACCTATTCTTGGGACACAAATTATTTTTTTAACAATCTCTTCCTCTTCCCAACTTTTGCAACTCTTATGGCCTTAACTTTTGTCTTCTTCTCCTTTCCCTTAACTGACTTATAATGTGTTTTTCAGTTTTTAAGCCAAATTGCTTGGAAGTTCTAGCTTATGTAATAATGTGCCAAATCAGTAAGTTGATCTACCGAATTTCTGGTGCAAATGTTTGTTGCATTCCACTATATAATTAGTCTTTGAACTTGGTCGAGGAAGAGGTGAACTTAAAAATAGCTCATCTGAATGAATGTTTCATTTTGGATTTGGTTTATCTTTCATACAGTGTTATTCACTGATCTTGCTTATTTTTATTATTCTGTTAAGCTTTCAGCCTCCTTTGTTTGTAGTGGAGTTAAGAAACATATTCATGAAATGTCACTGCTATTTGTCTATTTTTCATAATTTTGAAATTTTAAAAGAGCTTTGTAGTCTTAGTCAACAGTACGAGAATGAAAGTGCATGAGGAGTCAAATCCACCATAGGTGGTTTGAAGATGGGCCACACATCAAATAAAACCAGTGAGAGTCACTGCTTGCATGTGTGTCTCCGTGAAAAACACATGCACAGATCAAAGCAAAGTGAAGGGAAGCAAAAAACTGGGCAGGTCAACATTATTTGATGAAATGAAAATATTTAGTACTAGCATACCTTGAAAGCCGGTGAAATGAAACACCAAAAAGAACTTCAGTATGTCTAAAATGAATGAAAGGTATGTTTCATTTCCCGACTTTGGGAGTGTTTTGTAAATGTGAATCTATTTTTTTTATAACTAGAATTTATGTTGATAGAATATAATATAAGTAATGCTAAGGGGTGGCAAGTGCAGGGCTTTTTTGGATGTTGATGGAGAAGAAATGGAATTTTCATGGGTATAGGTGTGGTGACAAGTAACTAGGATGAAATGTACACCTTCCTTCTATGTACAAAAATTGTGAAGAGTCTTTAACTACAACAGATTATAATTTTTAGAAACTCATTTCTTGTCATAAAGCATAGAAAGGGGAAAAAACTTATGGAAGGGAATATACAATGTAAGAATTATGAGTATATTAATTGGAACCTTCAAATCCTCGATGACGTTAAACTTATGCGCCTCACGCATCTCAACAATTTAGTTGTAGATCAACTTGCCAATGATCAAATCAAGTTAGACAAGGGAACTATAGTGTAAAATAAAGACCCCACAAAAAGAAGATGGATGCCTTAGAAATTTCAATTTAGATTGCAAATGTTTGAAGTTAAAATGTTGTTTGGTGATAAATTGGTCATCTACTCCATTTGGCATCTTAACCCATTCCAATGGACAATAAGTCTTGTCTCATTAATCCCAAGTGAGGGAGCCATTGTACTCACGCATGGCTTCCTCTTCTCATTTCTTCCATCTGTGCTCACTTCAAACCTTATGGCCCTTGGTTTATATTTGTGTAATGTTGGTGGGATCTCTCTAAAAATAATTTTTGTTTTTATTGAGGTGATTCCTCCCACAATGAAGGATCACACGGTAGCCACTTCCATCTTGAAACAGAATATAGATACCACATTTGGTTCTCATTTTTGGCCTTTTAAAAATGTTGCACTTGCTCTACTTACCGTATAATTTATGTTAATTCAGTAATTTCACATAAAGTTTTCATCCTAAATTTCATAGTGACGTTTCACAGAGGTCATATTAGTGTTTCATATGACAACGATATTTGCGTACAACTATTGAAATGTAAAAAAAAAACTTATTTTCTTAGTTGGTGAAAGCCAATTGTTCAAATTCTCTTTAAATCACATATTTGTTACCAAATAACAGTATAAGATATATTCTTTCGTTTCAAACAATCTCTCTCTCTCTCTCTCTCTCTCTCTCTCTCTCTCTCTCTATATATATATATATATATATATATATATAAATATATATGGCTTAAAAGTAAACCAAATACATACAAATTTACACATTATCATTTGTATTCTATGCCATCAATCAACTTACTGAATCATAATTTTGGAAAATAATTTCATTCATTTCATGAAAAATTATTAATTTTTCACACTGGTCTAGGAACAGAAAACAAAGTCTCACAAAGAATTCAGACAAATATGCATAAAATTGGCAAAATGGTGCTGCAATGGAAGTAGCGGCTCTGTATAATCAAATGAAAGAATGATGATACAATACAATGATCATGCCAGATGCATGAATGCCACGAAAATTTGAATTCCTATGGAGGTCATTCGAATTGAATGAGTGAGTCTAGCTTAACAGAATGTAAGCCATAGTGAACACTCAAGCTAACCACTGATCAAAAGCCTAATTGACTGAACTGAGTTCTAACTAAAGTTAGAGTGCAATAAATGACTAAGTCTAACTGAAAGTAGCTTAGACACATGTCACTGCAAGCCAACCAACAATTGGTAGTGCATAAATGACTCCAATGAACCCCGATGAGGTTAAGTGAAGTCTAACTGACCATTAGAAGTGGTTGGAGGCACCCCTGTTGACTCCAGTTCATTAAATATTAATTAAGTAATAAATTTCATGAAAGGAGGAGCCTTCACCACTCTGTTTAACTATTTGTAACCATCAGTTATCAATTAAGTGCATTTATGACACTCAGATCACCCTCGGAGTGCTCCAGTTAGCCTCGTCAAATGAAGGAGAAGGCTTAGTTGGCCTCCTTCACTGACGGTAGGCATGGGTGTGTGCATACTGATGTCATATAGTGCTCATTTGATGTCAATTGAGTCAATAAAACTTAGGATAGTGGTTTAACTAGGCCAAATTGACCAAAAATAGTGTGTATTGTGGTAAATGTCTCAAACACCCCACCTTAAGCTACACTCAGGAAAAGTAGAAAACATAAAGTGCATAAAAATGCTAGGTCCCCAGCAACAAAGGCCATAGGTCACCCTGTACAATACTAAAACTCAAACAATGCTAAAAAATAACTAAGTGAAGAAAAGAGGGAAAACCTAGTGGGAAAAAACCCCTCTCAAGCTGAACACTGAAAGTAGTTGGATCACCCTGATGAACTCACCCCCAACAGTGAATGGAGGTAAGTGAACTTATTTTCTGAAAATATCTTGATGAATATGTCTGCAATCTGCTCATCAGTCGGGAAATATTACGGAATGAGGGTCCTGTCATGCACTAGCCCCCTGATATAGTGCATTTGTATCTCTACATGCTTGGTCGTCTGCTTGGTAACTGGATATGTGGATATCTTAATAGCACTTTGATTGTCACAAAATAGGACAGTGGACAAAGTACTACCAAGATCAAACTCTGAAAGAATTCCTTGCAATCAAACATCTTAGATGCAAGCATTCACCGATCTTCGATACTCGGCCTTTGCTGTTCAAGGGCTGATGCACAATCATGGACTCCTTTAAGGACACGTTAGATGCCACATAATACTGAAATAAACGGAAAACTCTGATTTTAGGTGACAATTAGGGGT
>LPNX010510675.1:0-14284 GCA_001517045.1 Pseudotsuga menziesii
TAATTTATATATATATAACAAATTAACAAAAAAATTCAATTTAACTACAAATTTTCAAAAATCCGGCAGCATTTTTGCTTGCCGGTACACATTTTAAACATGGAAATTATAAAAATATAAATTTACTAAATTTGAAAACAAAACTATAAAAACATACATTTACTAAATTTGAAAACAAAATTATAAAAATATACATTTATCAAATTTTATAAATTTATAAAAAAAAAATTTAATTCCATTTAAATTGAAAAATGTTACCTCTTTGCTCCGACATTGTGATGAGGATAGGTTGCTTTGGGGCGATGGTCGCTGTTCCTCGGTCGAGTTTGTTGTCCCTCGGTCGAGCTCTATCCCTCGGTCGAGCTCTGTCCCTCGGTCGAGTGATTGAAAATGACAATTGGGGCCCCCACGGCCCCTTTTTATAATTTTTTTTGAAAAAAGTACTCGGTCGAGGTATTTATTAACCCTCGGTCGAGGTTATACCTCGACCGAGGGTTAATAAATACCTCGACCGAGGGCTGAAAAAAACCTCGGTCGAGGGCTTTATAGAACCTCGGTCGAGGTATTAATACCTCGGTCGAGGGCTTAACAAGCCCTCGACCGAGGTACATTTTTTTGTTTTTGGCAAGATGTGCTTGCCAAAAAGTGTTACCCAGGTCCGTGGATTCACCCTAATACAAGTGATAATATCGCTGACATATTTACCAAACCTATTGGAAAGATTCACTTTGAGATCCTTAGGCAGAAATTAGGTGTTGTAGAAAATCCATTTATACATTAAGGGGGTATGTTGGAATAATGTAGAAATGATAGGAAGATTATTCTAGATTGGGTTGATGTGTATTATCTTTTATTAGCATGAGATCCATAACTCTAGGATCTGGATTTGGTTTATTATGACTGTCCTCACCTTTATATTGTAATCATTTCACATTTGATAATTGAATTGGTTTGACCATTCCTTTGTGTGAGCGAGCCTTCATGATCTGCCTTGTCTACCTTCTTAATTTCTAAGTTCCAACTCATGATAAAATCAAATATCTAACATTCCCAGGAAACCTTAGTCAATCAATGCATGAGATATGATAAAAAATGGTAAGACCATTGAAGAAGCATCTAATTAAATGAAACACTCAGTGAAAATGTATCAGTCAATGATGTACCATGATCAAGTAAAATTTAAAAAAAAATAGTTGACAGAATGTGCATTTTTCTCATCAATCCCTAATCCAAAATTACATGGGTCTATTAATGGTTTAACAATTCAATAGGTGCTTTTTACAATCCAATGTATAACAATTTTAAATTCCGTTGTGCCAAATATTAGGTTCTTTTTTACAATTTTCGTGATTAATTGTTGTCATGTTTAACATGTACTTTATACTTGAAATTAAAAAATAATAATAATAAAAAGTATATTTTAATATTTATAAATATTTTGAAATTCATTTTAAGTAAAGTATATCAATATCAATATAGAAGAAATTACTTTGTAGAATAATGATAATATTAAAAATATTATTACATCTAAATTTAAGGAGAAGATGTAGTGGAATAAAGAGTTAGATTATAAGAGAAAATTAAGATATTATAAGAAGATAATCAACCCTAATTTATCGAAGACCCAAAGTATATATGTTTTAACTAGCATAAAGGAGAAAATCAAGATTTCTAAAATAATAACAAACTCTCATGAGCTACATAGTGAAACTAGGCACTCGACAATTCCTAAGACACCACGGAGTGAAATAATTTGTCATCTTTGTGATACCAAGAGGGTTGAAAATGAAAATCACTTCCTCATAGAATTTCTTGCGTACACCAACATTAGAGTGAAATTTTAGAATATTTGTTACAATACTAACCATCCTAAACTTTTAACTCATCACAACTATGGTAAATTAGGAATGCTACTCTTAAAGTTTTTTGAACATCTCTCTCTCTCTCTCTCTCTCTCTCTCTCTCTGTATATATATATATATATATACACACACACACACAGAGAGAGAGAGAGAGAGAGAGAGAGAGAGAGAGAGAGATGGTTATTGATGTCCTATCAGACCTTAAAAATGTAAGGGATCACTTGGTTTTCTTTAGAATTTTATTTCTATGCTTGAAAAATATTAAATAAAACATTTTTGTTATGTATTTGTAGATCAATGAAGTTCCTTCCATTCTCAACATGGACTTACATGTAGAAACAGATAATGATTAATAAAAAATCATTGTTGCATCCAATATGCTAAAGGTGATTAATAATGGTGGATAATAGAGTATGCTAATTGTTACATCTAGTATGTTAATTGTTGCATCAAGACACTAAGAACAGATAATGGCAGAGAATACACTTCAAAGGAATTTGAAGCATTCTGTAAGGAGGCAAGAATCAAGAGGGAACTAACCACTCCTTGTAATCCCCAATAGAATGGTGTTGCAGAAAGATAGAATAGAAATATTATGGAAGCAATAAAGACCATGATTCATGACCAAGACCTCCCATGCACCTATGGGCTGAAGCATCAAGAACAATCCTATTTGTGCATAATAGATTATCTAATATTGCTCTTGGATTAAAGACTCCTGAAGAGATGTATACGGGAAAGAAACATGAAGTGAGCCATCTCAAGATATTTCGTTTTTCGGTATATGTACATATTCTGAAAGAGAAGAGAACCAAATTGGATCCTTCTGGAAAGAAGGGAATATTTGTTGGATACTGTGAAGTCTCCAAATCCTTCGGGATGTACATATCAATATCCCATCATATCAATATTAGTAGGGATGTAACATTTGATGAAGAGACAACTCTTAAGAAATATAGAAAGTGTCATCTTAAAGAACTACATGAAGAGGATGTAACTCCCATAAGGATAGAAGTTGAACACTCTCCTAAAATAGTAGCATCAGAAGATCATGACATGCTAGAGGCTCAGGAACCCCCTATTAAAGTATTGTAACTCTGGAAGATATTCCTCCTTCAGAAGATGAGTTTGGTATTTTTAGAGTCATTGAAAGAATCAATATAAACCTCCGGATGTAAGTCGGGTCAATAGTACCCAAGTGTCAATATAATAAATGTTATTTGTGGTGTCCAGCTGAACAAGTCAGCCTAGTCAGTTAGAGAATTTTCCCCTATTAGGTTAGAGGTCAAGTCAACTGAAGAATATAAATAAGGAGGCGCTCCCCTTCATTTGTAATGACTCACTCAAGCTATTTTGCAAGAGAGAGAAGAACTAGTGCACCAGAAAGAAGTTAGAAGCAGTTGTGTGGGTTTTACATTGCTATGGTTGAGATCTATACTGAGGAATTTTTGTGGGGTTTTCTCCCTTGTGATTTCCCCGAGGGAAATAATTGTGTTCTTGTGTTCTTATGTTTCTGTGCTTGTTGTTCTTTTAGTGATATTCTAGTGACAATTTGTTTTAAGACATCATCTAAGAAAATCAAGAAAACTTAACATGGTATCAGATCCATCCTGAAAGGAAACACTGCACAGTTAGGGTTTGTTACTTCGAACAAATCCCTTGACAGATCAACCAGAAAAGAAGGCTCCCCCAAATTGCCTCTGTAGGGCACATCTTTCTGTGAAGACATATCCAAATTCCAAGAAGTTTCAGTTTTGGACATGTCACTACTATTGGGAAAAACTAGGGCTTCAGTTTTCTTGAGAGTCCATCATCAATATAAGAAAAATAAATATACAGTCTACGTTGCCCTAGGGAGGTGCATCTTTTCCACCTCTCAACCCTACTAGGGTTTCCAACTGAGAAATTAGGGTTTCTGCATCAAACCCTAGGTCAGCTAGAAGTTGTTCTCTTCAAGTAAGTACTATCCCTCCTTGTTCCATTTGAAGTTTTCATTCTATTAAATATGAAAAAGAATACCAAGCTAGATGAAAAGCTTGAAGGTGTTGAAAACTTCAGAGCATGGAAGTGGTAGAACCAGAAGAAGTAAGGCCAAGTCCAAGCATAATAAGGATACGATCATAGAAAAAAGGATCATAGCTGACTCCATCAAGGATAACTTGATTCCTCAAGTATCCTCAAGAGAAAAAACAAAATAAATGTTTGATGCTCTGTCCAACCTATTTGAAGGAAGAAACATCAATAGGAAGATGACCTTGAGGAATCACCTCAAGAGAATAAGAACTCAAAAATAAGAGACCATGCATTCTTACTTTTCTAGAGTAACTCAAATCAACGATCAATTAGAATCCATTGGTGATATAGTTGAAGAAGCAAAAATTGTGATGACCACCTTAAATGGTCTTCCAAGAGATTGGGAAGCTTTAATCCGAGGAATTTGTTCAAGAAGAAAACTAACCAAATTTAGGAAGTTGTGGGAAGATTGTGTCCAAGAAGAAGAAAGGATAACATCAACAGAATAAAAGCTAAATGATAATGAGGATCAAGCCTTGACAGCTCATACCAAAGGTAAGAACAAAAGGAAGAGTCATGGCCATCCTCACAAGACTCAAGGATTCAAGAAGTCTAAGAAATAACTCTCAAATAATGAATGTTTTACTTGTCACAAGTTGGGACACATTTCCATCAACTGCCCAATGAAAGCAGAAAGAGTAAAAAGTATGAAAATATTTCAAGCTCATGCTGCTGAAGATAGTGATCAAGAAGTTGAAGAGGATGTAAAGAAGGATGAAGACTCTAGTGAAGAATATGTATTGATCTCTTCTCTAACATGATCAGTCTCACCAGGAAATGATACCTGACTAGTGAACAGTGGATCCTCCAAGCACATGAAATATTAGAAGGACTCACTCTCATTCCTTGTACAGAAGGATTCACGATACAATGTAATGCTTGGAGATGATTCCCAATGTCCTATCAAAGGTTTGGGAGAAGCATCCTATAAGTTGGAATCTGGAAAGTCCATGAAGATGAAAGATGTCCTATATGTTCCAGGGCTAAAGAAGAACCTTCTCTCTATTTCATCCCTAGACAAGAAAGGCTTCATAATTTCCTTTATAGATGGAAGAGTCCTCATGTGGACAAAAGGAAAAACATTCGATGATGCAGTAGAAATTGGAGTTGAAGAAGGAGGACACTAAAAATTGAAAGGACATACAGATTCAACATTAGATACCAGTACCATAAACCCATGTGATCTATGGCACATAAGGCTTTCTCATATTCACTACAAATCTCTACCAATTGTAAGCAAGGTTGTGACTGGTCTACCATAAATTTAGATAGAACATGAAGGAGTGTGCAAAGGATGTGCACAAGGGAAGAGTACTAAGAATCCTTATCCAAAATTGACAATAAAGAAAAAGGGATATTTGATATCATGCATAACAATGCAAACCACTTCATTAAGTGGGTATGTTTACTATTCTTCTTTTATTGATGACTACTCTTGCAAGTCTTAGATATACTTCTTGAAAAATAAGGATGAAGTGTTTGAAATGTTCAAATAATTTAATGCCCTGATAGAAAACCTCTCTAAAAAGAAAATAAATATATTAAGGTCAAATAATCGAGGAAATTTCACATAAAATGAATTCAATGATTTTTGCAAGGAAGTTGGGATTAAGAGGGACCTCATTATTTCCTATAAATCCACAACAAAATGGTGTGGTAGAAAGAGAGAATAGATCTATCACGGAAGATGGGAAAGCTATGATACATGATCAAGATCTACCTATGTATCTATGGGAAGAAGTAGCTAGAACAACAGTATATGTACATAATAGAATCTCCCACAATGCCCTTGGGAAAAAAAATCTAGAAGAAATGTTCTCTGGAGAAAAGCCTGAAGTAAGTCACCTAAAGATATTTGGTTGTCCTGTGTACATGCACATTCCCAAGGAGAAAAGATCAAAGTTAGATCCTTCAGGAAAGAATGGATTGTTTGTAGGATATAGTGAACAATCAAAAGCAATCTATTATTTGAGCTTAAGTAGTCACATTTGATGAAGATACAACCTTCAGAAAGTCAAAGAAAGATAAGGAAGATTAAGAGGAGCATTAAACTACCAAAGCTGCAAAAACTCCTAAACTAGTTAGGAACGAAGAAGAAGATTAGAATCCTGAGGATCATGATATGAGAGAACCTCATAACCAGAATAATTACCTAGTGAAATGATTTATCGAAAGAGAAAACCTGCCTGGGATCGTGAAGTAATCAAAGAAGCGAAAAGACATGGTGTCCCAAAAGGAACCATCAGACAAAGGAAGTAGCCAAAGTCATACCCTAGTTATATGGATTTGATGAGGGAATATCTAGTCGATAAAGAACCAACGTGTTTTGAAGAAGCAACAAAGTAGAAGGAATGGGTTGATGCAATGATCGAGGAATACCAATCCATCATAAAAAATTATGATGGGAAATAGTACCAAGACCAAAAGACAAGTAAGTGGTATCCTCGAAATGGATCTTCAAAACAAGCCACTCAGCAGATGGTAGTATAGAAAATTACAAGGAAATATTTTAGCTCGCGGGTTCTCCCAGAAATAAGGAATTGGCTATGAAGAGACCTTTGCTCTAGTAGCTAGGTACACTTCAATTAGAATTGTCTTTGCCTTGGCATCCAACATGAAGTGGAAGTTACAACATATGGATGTAAAGACAACCTTTCTAAATGGCTTTATAGAAGAAGAAGTTTATATAGAACAACTAGAATGGTTTGAGACTAACGATCGGGAAGCTTATGTATGTAAACTCAAGAAAGCATTGTATGGACTAAAGAAAGATCCCAGAGCATGGTATGGAAGAATCGATGGATTCCTGATGAGTTTAGGATTTACTAAGAGTAAAGCCGATTCTAACCTCTACTATACGATTAAGGGTCAAGGAATTATGATACTACTACTATATGTGGATGATTTATTCCTAATAAGAGAAGATAATATCATCAATGAATGTAAGAAGAAGCTCGATGCAGAATTTGAGATGAAAGACCTTGGAGTGATGCACTATTGTTTTGGTCTTGAAGTATGGAAACATCCAGATGATATTTTCTGAACCAAGAAAAATATACAGTAGAAATCCTAAAAATATTTGGGATGATAGATTGCAAGGATATGATTACTTAGATGACAACAAATTTGAAACAATTGAATGATGATACTTTGGAAGATGTAAATGCCACCTTGTACAAATAGATTATTGGTTCACTAATGTACTTAACCAATACAAGACCAGATGTATGTTTTGTTGTAAACATGCTAAGTTAGTATATGGTGAACCCCAGACATTATCACCTGATAGGAGCAAAACATGTGATGAGGTATCTAAAGGGAAATTTAGATTATGGGCTCAGATATGTGACGAATGATGAGATCATATTGTATGGGTTCATAGACTCAGATTGGGCAAGAAGTGCTAAAGATAGAAAGAGCACTTCAAGATGTTGTTTTAGTTTGGGATCAGGAATGATCTCATGGTTCAGTATAAATCAGGCCAGTATTACACTTAATACATTGCAGCATGTTCATCTTGTAGCAAATCAGCATGGCTTCGAAATATGTTGGCAGAATTATTTGATGCAGATATAGAGGTTACTAATATCCTTTGTGATAATCAGAGTTGTATCAAGATAATAGAAAACCCGGTGTTTCATGATAAGTCAAAGCATATTGAAGTTAGATCATTTCATTCAGGACATGGTTCAGAAAGGAGTTGTAAAGCTCAAGTATGTTCCTACAAAGGAACAAGTGGCAGATGTGTTGACTAAGAATTTGGCTTGTGTAAAGTTTGAATACTTTCGAGACAGGCTTGGTGTAGTCCGAAAGGACCTCTCTCGAAAGAGGGAGTGACGGTAGATGGAAGAAGGATGCAGTGGCGGTAGCTCAATCTAGAATAGGGTAATTTTGGATAGGATAGCTAGATTGAAAGGGTTAGTTAGACGAGGCATGTTGATCCTAGGGGGATTAGTATGTATGGCTAGATCAGTTTAACCCAAGTGGGTTTTGTTAACCCAAAAAATCCCTCACTTAGCTCTACATGGCCTACACCACCCAAGGACACCCATGCACGACCCTCATTTCACCACATAAGACCCCCACACCCTCAAAAAGGCTTAAGAATGAGCAAAAGGGCTTAAAAACCCCCAAAAAGAGCCTAAATAGTTCTCCTAGGGGCTAAAGCCTCCAAAAAAGGGCTAAAACTCCTCAAAGGAGCTAAAAACCCCAAAAGGAGCTAAAGATAGGGAAAAATGGGCTAAAAGCCCCAACCAGGGGCTTAAAACCCTAAAAAGCCCCCAAAAAGCTATAAATAGAGGGGTGGGGGTCACTATCAAGACACTTCTCCCTTGCATATTGTTATGCTACCCAAGTGGATTCCTTAAGACCCTTTGTCTCTCAAGCCACCCACACTCCCTCTCCTCCATCCTCCATTGAACCATAGCTCCCCCATCCAAGAGAGGTGCTTCTCCAAGCTAGGGCATGGTGGCCCATTCCATCGAAAGAGAAGGTATAGCTCGTTGTTTATGTATTTGATTTCTAATCCATGATTTATTTGCAGCTTTCTTGCCTAACTTGTTTTGCTGGTATTTTGGTTTCTAACATGTTGTTTGTAGGTAGCTGGAGCTAAACCCTAACAGTGTTTGCATAGGGGTTTCCAGCTATTTCTCTTCTTTTTGTTCTATTTTGCTTTCTATTCATTTTTACTGCATTTCACCACTAGGAACCTACCCTTCCATCCTATAGATAGAAGGTAGCCATTCCTTCCCTATAGCAAGGGAGAAATCCTTGCTACAGAACTGGCGACCATACCAGGTCGATCCCACAGGATCCCCGGGTCTGTTTTCAAAATTTCAAGTTTTTGTTTATTTTTTTGCCCTAGGTTAATTTTTTTGTTGAATCTAGTTTAAAATATTGTTTATTTACATTTTCTGTTACTGTCGAGCCTCCACAAGGAAAATCCAAGTCCATTTGGCCACAGTACAGGTTATTGTCAGCTGGATTTGACTCGGGGTAAAAAAATCTCACCTTCTAGAGTAAATCGCACTTATCGGGCCTAAACAGGGGACCAAGTCACTCATTTGGGCCTCACAGGTGCGACCAGGTGTCATGAACCCCTTCAAAAGGACAACCCACTTCTGTCTGCAAAATCTGAGCAACCCCCTCACCACATTTGACCCGAAACGTGCGATCTGTCACTCAGAATTGGCTTTTTAATAATTGGGGACTATTAGCGCGGCCTAGCCACCTCTGCCCATCCGAATTGTTTATTTCTGTTTCTGTTTATGTTAATGATAATTTCATGTACAAAACAAAGTGTAAATTAAAAATTTAATGGGTTAGTGAATATAGTTTGACTAAAACTCACCCAAAATCAACAATCTTGCTTACACTTCTTCCTCTACCCAGTCATCACCCTTCGGGGTATTTTTGGATAAGAAAAAGCGCACAGCTCGTATAGTAATAGGCCCTTCACCCAATATTGTTCGAAACCACTAAAAATGGGTGACTTGGAAGGTAGAGGGGGTAGAGAAGGAGGGATTCTCACGGTGCTCAGTGTCCTCCCTGTTGACCAACCTTGCATCCAGGAGGTGATTTGTGGATCTACAGATGGGATTAGTCCCATTGTGTTGAGAGCCTAGCACCTTCTCCTGGTTGAAGAAGGATATAGGTGTAAGGTAGTCACCTAATCAGGCTATCACAATTCAGGATAAAAAATGGTACATGTCTACAAAATTTCCGTTTATTTACTACTTTCATCCACAATGATATGAACTTTTTGGAATATTCATAAACCATTTGCAGCCACCAGATAACAGAAAAAAAAAGACATACACACCATACCATGTAAATCAACCCAACTCAGTTCATGACGCTGAGAGAGCCACTAAAATTTACAAATTTACACTAAGTAAAAAATTTGCAGTCTTTGAGGACATAAGTCCCTGACTGCCTTAACCGTGGGAAGTACTTGGGATCAACCCAGAAACACATTGTGAGGAGTACCACGGGAACCCCAAAGTAGTTGGCCGCTGAGAGGAATTGCCAAGCGAAACGGGCAACGATCCGCACCAATTAAGTAGAATGCCCATGAGGAAAAAGCCAAGCGCTGTCTTCTGCCAGTCTTAGTGGCCGAGTGACCACCTACAGCCAATAGGAAGCCATTGAAACCGGGGTCCAAAAAATCATTTCCACCAGTTTGATACACAAATCTAACACAATTTATCCCACACTCTCTTCCTCATGCCTAAGAGGCAAACAACCACAGTTTGGGTCATTAAACTGACATTGTCGAGACCACTTTCAACAACCTACCACACCATCAAAGAGCCACACAACCTCATATTCAGATTCAGACCCATATCAGTCTGAACCAGACTTGCATACTGCACCCATCAAGCCCCATGGCTGGTGCAAACCTGGATCCATTTTCTGGCATAGCAATTGCTAGTAGATCCATGTCCACACCACAAACTATCACCAACAACCCTGCAAGTGGCCCCAGCATGGTTATGCAAACTGTGATAATTCAGCTGCCACCACCCATAGTGACCAGCCAAGCTGTCCCACCTGCAACACATGGGGGCAGTGGCCCTTCCACATACACTGCCCCTCCTGTCACACAGGGGGGCAGTGGACTTTCCACATACACTGCACCTCCTGTCACACATGGGGGCAGTGGCCCTTCCACCTACACTGCCCCTCCTATCATACATGGGGGCAATGGACCTTCCACCCACACTATCCCTCCCACCACACTTGGGGGGGCACTGGCCCATCCATAATGGTGGCACAAGTACCCCCAGCACTGTAGATGCATTATGCACCTACAAACCCCAACACCATGGCTGCCCCATCTCACATCAACCTGGGGTCAAACCTCCCTTTCATGGCACATCTCAACTTGCATGATTTGGCCCGGTTAACAAATGACCATATCCACCATCAAACCTTTTTGCCTCCCATGCCATCCAAACTTCCCTTAGATATTCCCAAGTTTGAAGGGAAGGTAGGGGAGTGCCCCCAAAACCACATCATGACGTTTCATCTATGGTGCTCATCAAACATCATCGTAGATGATTCGATCAGGTTAAGGCTATTCCAACACATCCTCACAGGTGCCGCAACCAAATGGTACATTGAGCTACCACAAGCCAAGTACCCTGATTTCAACTCCTTGGCTTTCATGTTCCTGCAATATTTCCAATTCCCTGTCAGATATGACAAAGGGGTGGAGATCTTGTTATCTTGCCACCAGAACACTGCGACCCATATAACCGACCACATCCATGAGTGGTGGTGACACCGTAGTTTGTGTAAGATCCAACTTGATGACAGGATATTCCTAGATTGGTTCATCAAAACCTTGCTCCCACCTATAGCAAAGGACGTCGCATCTGAACGTCCCCAATCTGAAGAGGAGGCCATCTTGAAATCCTAGTAGTTTGATCTGATTTATGCACAGTCTGGGTACCTTTACACTGTCATCCAAGATGCTCCCCATGCGGGCACATCTCACTGGGATGCACCAGGGGCATCCCATGCTGCAGATGGCATCATAGGCTTGGTCTCTCACCAACCACAGCACCGTCTAACACCACCTGTAGTACCACCACCAAGCAACACTACTAGTGTTTCCTACCAAAACCAAACTCCGAACTATGTAAGAATGATGTCCCAGTCCAGAGCCACAACTTCTTACGCACAACCTACGCCATCGCAGTAGGCTCAGGCCTTGGCTTAGCCAACACACCAATACGCAGGGAAAATGCCCACATTTGTGGCACTACCACCCACCCAAATCTAATATGCACCACTGGTGCAAGTGGTTCAAGCCCCCACCCCTGCTCCACGTACTCTGTTGGGGAAATTGTTTGCACAACAAAACCATCCCAACCAGCCAGCCCCCAATAATCAACAAGGGCAGGATAGGAATAACCAACCCTAGAACCAAGGCAACAATCAACTACAAGGAGGTGGTCAACAACCAAACCCCCCCAACAATGTCGTGGCAAACCAACCAGCCCAAAATGATCCATGACCAAATGCATCGAGATGCAACGCCTCGTTGCATACAAACCAACCATGCACACTCTGTGAGGTCTATGGGCACTACACATTCGAGTGTCCCTTCATGGGTCGCGCTAAGCAGGCCATTAGAATCGAGGTTCAACATGCCATCAACACAACGGACCAAGACCAACCCAAACTAACACCATAAGGACCTCCTCCTATGGTGCTTCAAAACCCATTACCAGTCCAAGGATTGGTGGCAACTACACCCCCTCCCCAACCCAATCCCAATGCTCTAGGGGCACTTCCCATGGTAGAAATAGGTGTCCACCACCTGCTAGCCATGACAACTGAAGAGGTCAATATACAAACTAGACGAAATCAGTACGGAACCAACACTGAACCCACTGAAACATTAGAGACATCAACATCTAAAACAGTAAATGCACCTCTTTATTTACCCCTGTTCCCATGCCCCCCCATATGCTAAGTTGCCAATAACGCCATGGCTAGAGTTGCTGTCAACTACAGCATCGTGGATGATTTGGCCCAAACACCAACTGCCATGTCTGCTCTTGAGGTACTCAAAATGTGACCAACGCAACGAAAATCCTTACTAGCTGCCCTTGGGGCCGTAGACCCCTCTGACTCCAAGTTGATCACATTCAACATGGAGAATGGAGAACCACAAATGCCATCAACCATTGCCTTTCAAATCTCGATGTCTATCCAGAATTTGGTTGTGCACCGGTGCATAGTGGATGAGGGGGCATCCACGTGTGTTACGTCTACCCTAGTCTGGTAGAAACTTGGATTCCCAATTCTGCAACCATCCTCCACAACTTTGCGGGCTTATGATGGCCATCCCACTAAAGCCCAAGGAATCCTCCCCCACGTCCCCATCACATTAGTCGAGAAGACAGTTCTGATTGACATAGAGGTTGTCAATGCTCAATTGGATTATAACCTTCTCCTCAGAAGAAGTTATATGTACGCCATGAGAGCTGTCGCATCAACTATCTTTCATCTCATGATGTTCCCCCATGAAGGGAAAATTGTGACAGTTGACCAACTTACTTATCATAATCCACTAGGGCTAACGACACCCGCTAACGTTATCCCTACGATCAACACCATTGATCTGCAAGGGATGACCACACATGCAAATGTTATCCCTACGATCAACACCATGGTTGAAAACATACTAGCCTCTCCATTATTGAATGTGGGCCCTGGGTTGTTTGTTGATACCACCATGATGGCTCCTTTTCCCTTAGTGTCACCACCACCGACACCAAACAAGACTGTGGACTTGTGCATGCTCTCATCCAGCACCATTGCACCCAAACAAAAACCGCAGCCATAGCCCCAACCGCAACCACAACACCGTCCGTAGCTGCAACATCAACAGCAGCTGTAGCATAATCTAAAGTCGTAGCATTATGCGCAGCCGCAACCACAACCTCACCCCCACATACAACCATTAGGGAGTTATCTGGGATCCTCTCCAGTCCATACAATTCCCTTCCTCTTTCTCCTGCCTGGTGTCATGAGCAAGCCAGTAATGGCCACCCTAAACCTGCCCAACTTTACATGGGGAATTCCTGTGTGGTATCTTGACCCACCAGCTCAACCATTAATGCCCCAGGTAGTCTTAACCCCCGTGCTCCACCTGGACCACAAAAACCAACCATCACACCCACACCCACACCACCCCACCCAAAAAGGGCTACTGCAAAACCTCGGAAGAATGTGAAAGCTACTGCAAAACCTCGGCAGATTCAGCCTTGTGCTGTTTGCGAGCAGCAGGGCCATCCAACTCAGAACTGCCCTGAGATTCCTATGATCCAAACGCATTTGAACGCCATGGATATAAACGAAAATTGTAAGTTTTAAACTTGTGCAGAGAAGCAAAGCATACAGATTCTTTTAAGAAAAATAGAGATCACAACACATCATTCACACATAAACACAGAGATTTACCCTGGAAATCCTTAACTGGGAAAACCAGAAAACTTTGGAGCCACACATCCTATTTTCTCTTCATTACATTATGAAATCCTCACAATAAAAAATATAGGTATTTCGCAACATCCAAATACCCTAATCCGTTCACTCGGATTAGAAAAAGACTCCAATCCCTTAACCGGGATTAAGTTACATATTTTTAGACAAATTCTAAAAATAGCCACAAACAGCTATAAATAGCCATAAAATCTATAAATAGCCAAAACATTTTGCTTGCTACCGTATTAGAGGAATTTTGGGGTCTAAAATGGGCCTCCTAAGGAAAATAATAAAATAATAGTTAAAATAATAAAATAATGGTTAAAATAATAAAATAATGGTTAAAA
>LPNX010510675.1:14455-57237 GCA_001517045.1 Pseudotsuga menziesii
CGGCTCGCATCGAAAATGGCCTAACGACCATTTTCGAATAGAAATAGGGCCTACGGCCTATTTCCGTCGAAGGTGCCTTTGGGATTGTCGAGCTGCAGTGCTGACATGTGCACCTCCCCTCCATACGCACATGCAAAGGATATAACATATACCCAACATTCTCCCACTTGTTATTTCCTTTGCATAGCAATGAGTCATGTACTCATAAAGTCACAGGTTTAGGGCATCAATTCCCATAGATTCTCTACACCAAGAGAACTTCTATGTACTAACAAAATTTGTTAATGAGTTTGCAACATTTTTCATGGTGTCAACCTTCTCTAGCAGTACCTTCTTTTCTTCAACCATATCTCTCACAAAGTGATATTGCACATCAATATGTTTTGTCTTAGCATGATAAGCAGGGTTCTTTTCCAGGAAGATTGCACTTTGGCTATCACATTCTAACCTTACACCTTTCTGTACAAACCCAATACCTGAACACAATATTTGCAACCACACAGCTTCTTTGCTTGCATGAATGGCTGCCATGTATTCAGCTTCTGTAGTTGAGAGTGCAACTACAGCTTGTCTCTTGCTCATCCAATTGATAGCTCTTCCAAATAGGTTAAACACATACCCACTTGTAGATTTTCTATGATCAAGGTCTCCAGCCCAGTCTGCATCAAAAAATCCATGTACATTTATTACTCTGTCTGGTTCAGGCCTTCCTTGGTAGCAGATTGCATAATCTGTGGTGCCACACAAATATCTGAAGGCCCTCTTTATAGCTATCCAATGCTCCTTTCTTGGTTTTGACATATATCTGCTCAAAAATCCCACTGCATGAGCAATGTCTGGTCTTGTATAGACCATTGCATACATCAAACTACCAACTGCACTGGCATATGGAACCCATGACATGTCTTCTTCTTCTTCCTGTGTCTTGGGACACTGATCTACAGATAACTTTACACCTACAGGAATAGGAACCTTGACTGGCTTACTTTCTTGCATGTTAAATCTCTGTAGTATCATCTCAACATATTTTCTTTGATTTAAACTTATCATTTTGTTTGCACGATCTCTTCTTATCTCCATTCCCAGAATGAAGTTTGTAGCACCGAGATCTTTCATATCAAACTTGGAGGATAGTTGAGACTTCACCTCCTTTATAAAATCTTTGTTGTTTCCAATCAACAACATGTCATCAACATACAAAACTATGTTAATGAAGTGATCACCAACCTATTTGGAATATACACAGTGATCATCTTTGCTTCTCACAAACCCCAATCCAAGTATATATGTGTCAAACTTTTGGTACCACATCCTTGGAGATTGCTTTAGACCATAAAGGGACATCTTTAGTTTACATACCAACTCATTCTTTCCCTTTACTATGAACCATGCTGGAAATTTCATGTATATTTCTTCTTCCAGATCCCCATGTAAGAACGTTGTCTTCACATCCATTTGCTCTACTTCAAGATCAAAAGTAACAGCAATAGAAAGAAGAAATCTAATAGAAGTTAATTTTTCAACTGGAGAAAATATTTCACCAAAATCAATCCCCTCTACTTGAGAATATCCCTTTGCTACCAAGCGGGATTTATACTTATCCACTTTACCTTCTGCATTCAACTTCTTTTTAAATATCCATTTGCTCCCAATGGCTTTTCTCCCAGCTGGTAACTGGACTAGCTGCCAAGCTTCATTTTTGTCCAAGGAATCCATTTCTTCATCCATGGTCTTTTTCCAGAGATTTCTATCCTATGAATTAACAGCTTCCTTCACATTTCTAGGATCATCATCAGTAATAGACATAGCAAAATGAGAGTGAAAATCAAGAGGGGAATACCTTTCCGGTTGCCTTATTTCTCGATATGTTCTCCTCAAAACTGGAGTATGAGGTTCTTCTTCTTTTGATTCTTCTTCTTCTATTGAGTTAGATTCTTCACCTTCTAACTTAAACTCTATTTTCTCTGGTTCCTTTTCCATTGGATTCACTTCCTATCTGGGGACTTCTTTGACCTCTCGAAACACAACATCTCGACTGTAAACAGTCTTCTTAGTTACAGGATTCCAAAGCTTATATTCTTTCATACCATCTTTATAGCCAATAAAGATACACTTCTCAGCTTTGTTATCCAACTTGCTCCTTTTCTCCTTTGGAACATGTACATAAGCATCACAACCAAAAACTTTCAGATGCTTAATAAAGGGTTTCTTACCAGTCCATACCTCTTGTGGAGTTTTATCAATCAATGCTGATGTGGGTGATCGGTTTACCAAGTAACATGCTGTCTCCACTACTTCTGCCCAGAATTCTTGTCCTATCCCAGCACTGCTTAGCATGCTCCTTGCCTTTTCCATCAACGTCCTATTCATCCTCTTAGCAACTCCATTCTGTTGAGGTGTGTATGGAGTAGTTTTTTCCCTTGCTATTCCACACTTCTTATAAAAGTCCTCGAATTCATTCCCACGGAACTCTCCACCATTATCTATCCTAAACACTTTTATTTTATTTTCTAACTGATTTTCTACAAGAGCCTTAAATTCTTTAAACTTGGCAAATACTTCAGATTTATTTCGAAGGAAATAAATCCATATGTTCCTTGAGAAATAATCTATAAATGAAACATAATACACAAATTTTCCTAATGATGGAACATGAACAGGTCCAAACACATCACTATGTATTAATTCTAGAATTCCCTTCGCTCTTGTACCACCAGATGCAAATCTTACTCGATTTTGTTTTCCATATATGCAATGTTCACAGAAATCAAAATCCAGACTGCAATCAGTCATACCTTCAACCATACCTTTACCTTGTAATGCTCAAAGTCCCTTTTCTCCGATATGCCCCATTCTTTGATGCCACAACATTGTCTTTCCTCTTGATGCAGTCAAGGTTTTGTCATCTTTACCTCCTTCCTCCAGCACAACAGAATTGTTACATTCATCAATGATGGTTTTTCCCAATAGTTTATACAGAGTTCCATACCGAACTCCCCTCATCAAAACCATTGATCCTCAAACCATTTTGCAACCACCATTTCCACACACAGTCTTTACACCTGCAACATCCATCTTTCTGACAGATATCAAGTTTCTTGCTAGATTTGGAATGTGTAACACTCCAGGCAGAGTTCTAATCCTTCCATCCTTCAGTTTTAGCTTGACTCTACCACGTCCAATGATACTGGCTGTTGAATCATCTCCCAAGTACACATCTCCTCCATTGTACTTTTCATATTGACAAAACCACTCCCTATGAGGGGTCATATGACATGATTTACCTGAGTCAATCAGCCATGTATCACGTTCTAAAGGATTACCCGTGGAAGCTAGGTACACATCCCCTCCTTCTTCTGAGGAGTTCTTCACCTCTATGGAAGGGGTATCCTCATATCCCTTTGCTTTCTCAACATTCTTAGATCTGCAATCCTTTTTATAGTGCCCAGCTTTGCCGCATTTCCAACACTTCCTTATTCCTTTTCCTGTGGATTTAGATCTACCCTTAGATTTAGATCTCCCCCCAGATCCTTTATTTTTGTTTCTCTCCTGGGGGTGACCTCTCACAGACAAGGCATCCATGCTATGATTATCCATGGTTTTCTGCCTCATCTCTTCTGATAGTAGGGATGATACAATTTCATCAAATTTTAAGGTCGCCTGGCTAGAACTACCTATTGCAACAATTAGGTTGTCCCAGGAATCCGGCAAAGAACACAATAATGTAATACATTTATCTTCTTGAACCATTTTAATACCAACATAGGTTATCTGACTTACCAGAGTATTGTAGACATTCAAATACTCTGTTACAGTGTCATTCTCGTCCATTCTAAGGTGAAACAACTTCTTTTGCATAAATAGCTTGTTCACAAGGGATTTTGATTGATACAAACTCCCTAGTTTCACCCATAGCTTTACTGCACTATCTTCACTAGATACGTTCAACAACATAGAGTCAGATAAGCATAATCGTATTGTACTCCTTGCCCTTCTTTCTAATTTATCCCAATCTTCTTGTGACGTTACAGTGGGTTTCGTACTTGGATCCACAACAATCCACTATTCCCGATCTACCAGAAGATATTCCATTTTGAGCTTCCATAGCTCAAAATTATGGCTGTTAAATTTCTTGATCTCAATTCTTGAAGTGCTCGCCATTCTCTTTCAATGCACAAATCAACACCACAAAGCTCCCACTGAACCTAGGTTTATCATAGACCCGAGATCTATCAACTGCGTCGAACCCTTAGCAGCAAAGGTGTCCCCCTGATGCCAAAATCGAGCTCTGATACCACACATAAGTTTTAAACCTGTGCAGAGAAGCAATGCATACAGATTATTTTAAGCAAAATAGAGATCACAACACATCATTCACACACAAACACAGATATTTATCCTGGAAACCCTTAACCGGGAAAACCAGAAAACCTTGGAGCCACACCTTCTATTTTCTCTTCATTACATTATGAAATCCTCACAATAAAAAATATAGGTATTCCGCAGCATCCAAATACTGTAATCCATTAACCTGGATTAGAAAAAGACTCCAATCCCTTAACTGGGATTAAGTTACATATTTTTAGACAAATTCTAAAAATAGCCACAAACAGCTATAAATAGCCAAAAATTTTGCTTGCTGCACTTGCATCAAAAACGGCCTAATGGCCATTTCTGAATAGAAATAGGGCCTACAACCTATTTCCATTGAAGGTTCCTTTGGGATCACCAAGTTGCAGCATTAACATGCACACCTCCCCTCCATACACACATGCAAAGGATATATAACATATACCCAACAAAAACCTCCCCATGGTTAAGCTTCCAAGCACACCAATAGTAAGAAACAAGTCACTAAAAACAAACCATGCTTGCGCCCTTTGCGGTTTGTATGGACACTATTCTCACCACTGTCAAGACTTGCCCAAGTTCCAAATGGCTTTAGCTGACCTTCGTCAACATTCCCTTGAATCTGAGATCACCCTGATCGAAGAAGTTCACCCCCCACCTCCTTCTTCAGACACCATGTCCATTTACATGATGTCCAGTTCAACTGCCCCGCTCGTCTCCACCTCCAATGACGATCCACCAAACCAGTCTCTTTGTTGCTTCCGCAATGATGAGGAGATACTTGAAGCCTTAACTGCCTTGGAATACCCATGGGATGGCATGCACCATTGCTTGTTCTTTTTCCCCGAAGAAGTTGTGTCGTAGTTTGACCAATTTTCCATGGAAACCAAAGATTTCATTCATGGGAAAGTCGACTAGTTCAAGAACCCCATCCTGGCACCAGATGCCTTCAAATAAGGGAACATGGCCAACATCTCGCCAACCATCAAAATCAACATCTCAACCAATCCCGAGGTTGTTGAAGAAATCATGTTGGGGGCATCTTGCTCCCCGGAAGAAGTTGCTGCCTATAAAGCTCTCTTCTGAGAATTCTGTGACATCTTTGCCTAGTATTACACTAAAATTCCCTGCTTGGATCCATCCATTGTGGAACACCACATCGACACATGGCCCGATGTGGCCCCCGTACGTCAAATGCAACAGCCCATCCATCCTTCCAAAGTGGCCGTGGTCAAAATCAAGATAGAGAAGCTATGCACAGTTGGATTCATTTACCCCATTGCCTACACCACTTGGGTTTGTAATCCTGTTCCCGTGAATAAAAAATAGGGTACCATCCACATTTGCACAAACTTCCATGATCTCAATGGGGCATGTACCAAAGATAACTTCCCAACACCCTTCATCGATCAGATCATCGATGTGTGCGTCGAACATGAGGCCTTTTCCTTCATGGATGGATTTTTTGGATATAACCAAATTCAGATCCAGAAAGAAGATCATTACAAGACTGCATTCACAACCCCATGGGGCACATTCGCATATCAAGTCATGCCCTTTGTCCTGAAAAACACTGGAGCCACCTTCCAGCATGCCATGACACACTGTTTCTGTGACCTCATTCACATCATGTTGGTTGTCTTGACAACCTCATTACACGGTCACAAAATCAAGCATAGCACATAGACGACTTATGGCAAGTCTTCCTATGATGTCGTAAGTACAAAATTTGCTTGAACCCTTTCAAGTGTGTTTTTCGTGTCCCAATGACCCGTCTCCTAGGGTTCATTGTGTCACATAAAGGAATGACCGCTGATCCCTTGAAATTCCAAATGACTTTCCCTCTAATGTCACCCCTCTGGGTGACGATAGTACAGCTTGTAATATAGTATTTTCCTTTTTTGTTCTACACATTTTTCAAGAGTGAGTCTTATGTATTATTTCCCCTCATTGCTCGAGATGGATCCTACCTCAGACCGGTACATGGGATTTGCTGATGGAGCGAGCAGATGGTCTCCGAACCTCACCTTGGCTGCATGGGTCATCTACTCCCCGTCGCACAAGTTGAGCCATATCGACGGAATATGTGTAGGCAGTGCGACCAACAACCAGGCTGAGTATGATGATGTCAATGGCCTCTTGGCCGTCACTCTCCATATAGATGTTCACCATATCGATTTCTTCATAGACTTCCAACTACTTGTTTCTCAGTTAAACAACTACTATCAGGTACGTGACCCTTGCCTCTTTATAAAATTCCTACGCACTAAACAAATGGTTAGAACATTTGAATCCATCACATTCACATATGTTCCCAGAAACCTCAATAGTGTAGCAGATCAAATGGCTAATGAAATCCTAAATTGGCACATAGGAAACATACAACCATAACATCATGCATAATCATATCCAAAAATACACACGCAAGTGTAACAATACATCATCTAGGCATTTGCATCTCACATCATCATAAAAATACTCACATATAAAACCATAAAAGCGCATCCACGTGCGTCAAAAATATATATATATATATATATATATAAATAGATAAGTCGCATGTCCAAAATATGTCCAGTACAAAATGAGAAGCCACATATGCTTTCTCAGCTGAATATAAATAGCGACACAAAAAATCCTAAGTGCACCAATGCACTAGGGGCAGCCCCACTATGATGCTAATCTGACTTAGACTCATCATCTGACTCAGTATCATCATCTTCCTCAGAAGACTCATCCTCTGCAGGAAGATCGCCTCTCACCGCCCGATGAATGCAATCACAGGCCATGACCATCCTCCTCATCACAGCGGTCCACTCTAGAGGAAAACTATGATTGGAAGCAATCACATCATTGCTCAAATGCTGCTAGCTATCATTAGAGACCCAAGCAACAAGCCGCTCTAGATGAGGCAAAAGTCCGTCCACCTCCCATTGTCGCCTACGAGGGTTCCCCGCAGAAATCACTACAGGTGCCATAGAAACCACTCGCCTCTGATACCCGAGTGGTGGGCGGGGACCAATATCTGCATACACAAACAAGAATACCATCAGTCCACACATATTAACATATGACTATCAACCAGCTCAACTACACTATGTATAAAGATGAACACAAAAACATCACACATACATACCAGCTGGTCCCCATGCATGGCCTGTAGGTCGGGGCATCTCGGGGTCCCCATGATAGTTCATACCCACATAAGGGTACTCCTCAATCACCATTGGAAGCTGACGCCACTACTCTAACAGCTCCTCAATGAAGAAGAGGCCCACTCTGCTACCACCCTCTCGTATCATCATCTGGTACCACCGGTACATCTACGGTTCCTGTGGACCACTACCCTGCACAACCCAGTGCAAATGCAGTGTAAGTACTTTCTCAAAAAAGAAAGCACACAGAAAGGAGCCAAAACAAAATCCTACCCCAGATGCCTTCGCCTTGTTCAGCTGATGCTGAACATCCTGAAGATACATCTGGGCTCACCCATAGTACGTGCCCCCCATAGCACACTCTACCAACTGAAGCTGCCCTCCATATATCTTGTGGCTCCCAGTGGAACCCAAGATACACAACAATAATGTCACCACTGCCTGTGTCGACAGGTCCTCAATGTCACACATCAAGATGTGGGAGCCACACACATACGATGTAGCGTAACAGTTCCTATCACATAGCTCCTCCAATGTCTCCCCCTGAGACAACACCGGTGCCAAATCACTAACAACTCCCAACATAGGGAGCCCAGTCAGGAAGTGCACATCCGCCAGCATGATCTTAATACACTGGCCTTGGACGAGGAAGGCCTCCTCCTCAACATCCCAAAAGCTCACTAGCATTTGCAGCAACAAACGCAAGATCTTCATGAGGGGTATCCTCATGAACTTTAGTAAACCACAACGGGCCAGCATATCACGCACATTCCCGTCCCACAATGATGCCCCCCAGAGGTCTTTATAGTCTCTCTCCTGCCACTTAATCTCAGCCATCCTGCACAAGCAAAACATAGATGTCAGCCACTGCTCTCATAAAAAAATAGCACCTAGAGGCCAAGTCGCACCTGTTTGGGCAAAATGAGCGACCAGGTCACTCAAAAATGCCCCACAGGTGCAACCAGGTTGCTCTTTTTCCCTCGAAAGGTGCGACTTGGCTCCATGAAACCCCAGCAGGCTCATGGAGCACCTTCGCGTGACCAAATGCAGAATGTAAACCACCAAAAATATGAGATTTGTCAAGAGCTCTTACCTACAATTCAAAGAACTCGAAACCGTTAGTCGAAATATGAGAAATCAACAAATGAAAATTTAGGGCCCACCTCTCCAACTCCACAATGAACAGTGACAATGACACCTCACAAAGTGGTCCCCATCCTTATATAGGCCCTATTTGACCTAATTTCTCTTGTTCAACATAACAGGACCATACGGAGTCCGTTGGAGACGCCGTTCATGCCACTGGTTTCAAAATTCCGTCCTCTATCTCCTTATGAGACCATTGTCTCATGTTTAACAAACAAATTTCAGGCCCTCTCCCCAGAAGTTACCTCGATTTATGAGCCACAACATGGTGATGCAAGTGTCTATGGACCTGTACTTGCATCACACTTGCCTACCGCTACTCATGCGGGTTCTCGGGCCACTGCCCGTTAAGGAACACCATTTTTATTTTTGTAACATATAGTTGTCTACTCTGTCCACCACACCTTACACGGATCTCTGGACCATTGTCTAGAAAACCAATTATTTTTCTTGCATGTATTTGGCATATAATTGCCCCCGAACTTGCACTCACATCACATGTAGTCAAGTCCATCCACCGTAATTAACACATGACTCTCTTGACCTCTTTTCGAGAGCCACCTTAGTTTGCGTGCCTTTGTCGCACCGAATCATGTGCCTCTACTGCAATCTATCTCGTGCATGTATTGGTATGTTTGAGAGCCACCTACTCCATCCACACTGCGCGAATGACCTTTGGACCACTGTCCACCGTCCCGACATGGGGCACCACTTGTGCCACTGCGATCGATTGACCATACTAGAGTTTCCTTTAAGCTCTTTTCTGACTCCTTAAAGAAAGAAAAGATTGTCAAGCGCAGCTGCTTCCTTTCTCACTCGCTAAAGTATAGGAAAGGGCGTCTACATCGTCTCGTTTACCTCCTTTTGCGGACTATGTAGACCATCAAATGAAAAGGACCACCTTGGCATATTCAAGCCAAGACCGTTCCCCTCTACATACTTTTATGCTTTCTTGGGCAGAGGGGCCGCACTTTACGAAAAAGCTCACTATGGGTTGTCATTAAGCTCTTTTCCATCCTTCTCATCAAGAAAATATTGCCGAGCAAACTTGGTTTCGTTCATGCTTGTAAAAGTATCTAAATGACCGTCCATTCAGTATAGGTTTAACCTTTTTTGGCCTGATTGGACTACCAATGGTAAAGAAATCTCTCATCCCCTATAGGATGGGTGAGCTCTCCTATGTATACTTTTATCCTTTTTCAGTCACAGGAGACTACCAATGAAAAAGATCCCCCACTAGAGTCTTCTTCGTGCTTCAGACTCTCTAAAATTGAAAGCACCATCGAGCATTTACTTTCTCGGGCTTGCCAGAAATCCATGAGATCATACCACAATGGTGTCTCTAGACACCACCCCACAGAAAACAGTTTGGGAGCATTCCCACTTTGGGTAACCTTTGTTCAGAGTACTCTGCAATGTGTCCTCCTTGGATCCCATCAGATATCAAAAGTGTCTACCTCCCAGAAAGTATTTCCCATCTGCAGTGACTTTCCCAGTATTATAGCTATGATCCCATTCCCATTCCCATGAGTCAGTTTCATTTTCTTTTTGGTCCGCCCTTCCATCATACTCTAAACAAAGGAAGTTTGAGTCTACTACACTCCCCTTGCCCCTGTTCAACTCTTTCCCTTCCCCCCCCCCCCCCCGCCATTCAGTGGGTCAGTCCACAGATTGTCTCACATCTTTCGGTGATCTCCCTCGCGCTTCTGGTCAAGGAAACATCATTTCCTTGACCAAGGGCAGGTCTCCCTCTGTCGATGACAACACACATATTCCAGAGGATAGACCCATAGGTCCCTATATCTTGTTTTCATTAACCTCATTGATGAGTTTCTTGGACCACTTGAGAGGAGTCCTTAGTGCCTCTTGGGATGGTTGTCTCTCACGTGCTCGACTCCAACTACATCATCGCACCGTTGAGATTCATACAGGGTTTGGTCCGTGCAATATTTGGTCGAAGACCCCTGATGTCACTTAACTCTAGCACATTGATGAGTCTATTCCAGGGACCTAAACAGGTTATGTCCCTTATGATTTCTTGGTTGCGTTGGAGACAGTGTTCAGAAGCCCCAGCAGTGCTTCTATATAGATTTATGATTGATGCAGCATACTTGCACCACAGAGACTCTAACTCTCCATTAGTGAGTCCATACAGCTATGTACCATTCCCGATCTAGCAGGTCATTAATCATCAAGATATAGCATTCCATGAGAATGTGATGGGTCCAATGTAGCAGTTCTTCATATCAATATTGTGTTCAGCCTCTCATGGAGGCAACCATTATTGTATCATCAGTTGTATATGATCGGCTCTTGTATTCTAGAGAATAGATCACATTATTCTTTTGACATTGTCATGAGCATGGGGATTCCCACCTCGTCCATATACATGTCACACATTATTTTTATCTCACCCATGAATGGGAACCATATTAATACAAAAACCAAAAGCCACCATGCCCCAGCCCAAGAAGCACCACCTCTCCGCAGAAAATCCTATGATGTTCGTTGGCCATATGATGAGATCCTACCCTCACACATCAAGGGGCAATATGTTAACCCAAAAAATATCTCACTCATCTCTACATGTCCTACACCACCCAAGGACACCCATGCACAACCCTCATTTCACCCCATCAGACCCGCACACCCTCAAAAAGGATTAAGAATGAGCAAAAGGGCTTAAAAACCCCAAAAAAGAGCCTAAATAGTTCTCCTAGGGGCTAAAGCCTCCAAAAAGGGGTTAAAACCCCTCAAAGGAGCTAAAAACCCCAAAAGGAGCTAAATATTGGGTGGAAGGGGCTAAAAGCCCAAAAAAGGGGCTTAAAACCCTAAAAATCCCCAAAAAAGCTATAAATAGAGGGGTGGGGGTCACTCTCAAGACAATTCTCCCTTGCATACGGTTATGCTGCCTGAGTGGATGCCTTGAGACCCTTTGTCTCTCAACCCACCCACACTTCTTCTCCTCCATCCTCCATTGAGCCATAGCTCCGCCATCCAAGAGAGGTTCTTCTCCAAGCTAGGGCATGGTGGTCCATTCCATCCAAAGAGAAGGTACAGCTGGTTGTTTATGTATTTGCTTTAGTAGTTTATTTGCTTTCTAATACATGGTTTATTTGCAGGTTTCTTGCCTAACTTGTTTTGCAGGTATTTTGGTTTCTAACATGTTGTTTACAGGTAGTTGGAGCTAAATCCTAACAGTGTTTGCAAAGGGGTTTCCAGCCATTTCTCTTCTTTTTGTTCTATTTTGCTTTCTGTTCATTTTTACTGCATTTCACCACCAGGAACCTACCCTTCCGTCCTATAGATGGAAGGTAGCCATTCCTGCCTTGTAGTAAGGGATAAATCCCTACTACAGGTTTGTAAGCTAGAAAAAGGGTTGTTGGTCCCCATGAAGATCCATCTATCTAACTAGGCTTATTGGCTCGAAAGAGTTAGTAAGTTAGATAAAATGCCCGGATGGATCTGCCAGAGAACTCACCATGGTATTGCTCCAAGATAGTTAGAGGGAAAGATGCGTGCTTTAGTATTGTTAGACTGATGCCAGTTGAGATGATAGTTACAATATTGATATATTGTTGATTGTTGAAATGATTGTTTGGTTCAGTATTGTTATATTGATGATTGTTGAGATGTTTGGTTCAATATTGTTATACCAATGATTGTTGAGATGTTTGGTTCAATATTGTTATACTGATGATTGTTGAGATGTTTGGTTCGGTATTGTTATGCTGATGATTATTGATATGTTTGGTTCAGTATTATTATACTGATGACTGCTGAGATGTTTGCTTTAGATGATTGCTGGGATAGTTTCAATGTTGTTTCACTGATGATTGTTGAGATAGGTTAAGTATTATCATACAAATGTTTTTTTATTGATGAGATGATTGATAGTTGCATTATTATTATACCGATGTTGTATATTCAATATTATCATACTGAAGATTGTTGAGATGATTGATGATGAAGTAATTTGATGATTGATGTTGATGTTCCAACATCTCTATGCTAGCAATACAGATGATGGTCTAGCATTATAGATGATTTTTTTTTAGCACTAACATGCTAATGATGTTGTTGTTATTTCAGTATCTACATACTGATGATGCAGATGATGATGATTCAGTATTTACATACTGATGATACGGATGATGAGTATCCATTGTAGATGATGATGGTTCATTGTTTACACATTGATGTTGGAAAAAATTGATATGGCAGAAGATGACTCAGTATTCACATACTGATGCTATAGAAGATGATCTAGAAGATGTGACAGGAAATGATTCAGTATTCACATACTGATGCTATAGAAGATGATCAAGAATATGTGACAGATGATGATTCAGTATTCACATACTGATGCTATAGAAGATGATCTAGAATATGTGGCAAATGATGATTCAGTATTCATATACTGATATTACAGAAGATGATCCTAAAGATGATAGAAGATGATTGACCACGTACAAAAGATGATTCAATATTTACATACTGAGTTTGCAGAAGATGATCCAGCTGAGATCGATGATGAAGATGTATGATGATGTTCCAAATATTCCTATGACATATAGAGTCTTGCCAGTTAGTTGTACAGTTGTAATAGTAGCAGTTGCTACTACGGTTGATTATCTTCCTAGTTAATAAGGAGTGTTAAAGTATTGTAACTTCGGAAGATATTCCATATGTATTGATTGTATTCCTCCTTCGGGAGATGAGTTTGGTCTTGTTAGAGTCATTGAAAGAATCAATGTAAACCTCCAGATGTAAGTCGAGCAATATTACCCAAGTGTCAATATAATAAATTTTATTTATGGTGTCCAGGTGAACAAGTCGACCTGATCAGTTAGAGAAGTCGGCCTTGTTAGGTTAGAAGTCAAATAAATTGAAGAATATAAATAGGGAGGTACTGCCCCTCATTTGTACTCACTCACTTAAGCTATTTTGCTTGAGAGAGAAGAACTAGTACGCCAGAAAGAAGTTAGAAGCAGTTGTCTGGGTTTTACAATATTCTAGTTGAGATCTATACTGAGGAAGTTTTGTGTGGTTTTCTTCCTTATGGTTTCCCCGAGGAAAATGTTTGTGTTCTTGTGTTCTTATGTTTTGGTGCTTGTTGTTCTTTCAGTGATATTCTAGTGACAATTTGTTTTAAGATACGATCTAAGTAAATCAAGAAAACTTAACACCCCCTACTATGGATATCTGTTGAAAGAGAAAACTTACTTGGGTACGAGAAATCATACAAGAATCGGAGAGATATGGAGCTCCAAAAGGCTCCACAAGAACCAACAATATATCAAATCCATATTCCAATTATGTAGCTTTGATGTGTGATCTTGTAGATCAAGAACCCACCATCTATGAGGAAGTTTCTCAAAAGAAAGAATGGGTTGAAGCAATGACGGAAGAATATGAGTCGATCATGAAGAATGATGTTTGGGATATAGTACCTAAACCATAAAAAAAGAGTGTGGTATATTCGAAATAGATCTACAAGATAAAACATGTTGCTGATGGAAATATTGAAAATTAAAAAGCAAGATTTGTGGCTAGAGGATTCTCTCAGAAAGAGGGGATCAATTATGAAGAGACATTTGCTCCAGTACCAAGGTACACTTCCATCAGAACTATCATGGCACTTTCTTCCATGATGAAGTGGGAATTACACCAGATGGATTTAAATACAAACTTCCTTAATGGTGTGATTTAGGAAGAGGCTTACATGGAACAACCACAAATATTTGAAGTTGAAAACAGAGAGACTCATGTATGCAAGTTGAAAAATTATCTGTATGGACTGAAGAAAGCTCCTAGAGCTTGGTATGGAACAATAGATAGCTTCTTGACAAGAATGGGATTTACCAAGAGTAAAGTTGATCCTAACCTTTATATAAAGATTATGGATGATGAACCGATCATACTATTACTATATGTGGATGATCTATTTCTGACTGGAAATGAGAATCATATTAAAGATTGCAAGAAGAAGCTAGCTGAAGAATTCGAGATGAAAGATCTTGGATTGATGCATTATTTCCTAGGGATGGAAGTGTGGCAGAGCCCAGAAGGAATGTTTCTGAATCAAGGTAAGTATGTAGTAGAAATATTGAAAATATTTGATATGGTGGATTGTAAATCCATGGCCACACCCATGGACACCAACTTGAAGTTCTTGTCTGATGAGACATCAAAGTTAGTGGATGTGACTCAGTATAGCTAGATTATTGGGTCACTAATGTATATAGCAAACAAAAGGCCAGATATATGGCTTGTTGTGAACACATTAAGTCAATATCTATTTAAAACTAGACGGGTTCACTTGATAGCTACAAAGCATGTGATGATGTACCTTAAAGGTAAGATAGATTTGGGACTTTACTATGGGAGAGATCATGACTACAGATTGTATGGATATACGGATTTAGATTGGGAAGGAAATGTCGTAGATAGGAAGAGCACCTTAGGAGGATGTTATTGTCTGGGATCCACCATGATCTCATGGTATAGTAAGAAACAATCCGGTGTTGCTCTTAGTATAGCTGAAGTAGAGTACATTGTAGTTTGTTCCGCTTGTTGTGAAGTGATATGGCTTCAGAAGCGAATGTCATGATTATTTGACATGGAGTTGGACACCACAGTAATTATTTGTGACAACCAGAATTGTATAAAGATGACAGAGAATCTGGTGTTCCATGACAAATCAAAGCATATAGAAATATGATATTTTTATATAAGGGATATGGTACAAAAGGGAGCTATAAAGCTCAAGTATGTGAGTATCGATGAGAAAGTTGTTGATGTACTGAGCAAGCCTCTATCTCGAGTAAAGTTTTAATATTTCCGTGACAAGCTTGGTGTAGTTCAAAAATAATTTCTTCGCAAGGTGGAATAGTGATGGGATTACAGATGATGAAGATATGGACCTTCTTCGAAAAGGAGGTACAAGTCAAAGCTATGGACTCTCCTCGGAAAGGAAGAATAGGTAGAAGACATGAACCCTCCTCGGACAAAGGGGGAGTAGGTTGATAATATGGATCCTCCCAGGAAAGGGTGAGTGATCATGATATTGGAATTGATGATGGGATGGCAATGATAATCCAACATGAAAGATTCTTGCAAGGTCTGGCATTCACTTATGGACGATAGTATACTCTCTTGAGGATGGCAGGTATAACACTCTATGCATGAGAGTGGTCCTTACTAGCTAAGGATGGCCCTGCAGATGTTACTATGGCATGGAGAGTACCCACATTTAGTTGTGGATACCATAGAATAACACTTGCTCAGGAGTGGTCCTAACCTTTGTTGTATGGATTCTCTACGATGAGTGCTCATGGACGCCATGAATGACATTTTGTATGAAGTTGAGATCCGCTCTGTAGACAATACTCTTGTATGGAGAGTATGCCTACATTCATATGTAGATACCATAAAATAACACTCGCTTGGGAGTGGTCCTAACCTTCATGGTATGGATCCTCTATGGGGAGTCCTCATGGAAATCGTAGTATAACACTCACTTGGGAGTGGTCCTAACCTCAGTGGTATGGATTATCTACGATGAGGTTCGACATTTTGATTGAGGTTGAGATCTGCTCTGCAGAAAATACTCTTACATGGTAAAGTAAACATACACATGAGTGTAGATGCCATACTGTAACACTCACTTGGGAGTGGTCCTAACCTCAGTGGTATGGATGGCTTATGATGAGTCCTCACAGATGATAGGGACTACACCAGGTGTGGTCGAGATCTACATTTAGTTGTAGAGGATTCAGTTGATCGATATCATGGATCATGATAATGGAGGATTGCATCATACTTGGACTCATGTCCTAAAGTGATTGGGATCGATCATCACACGAATAGATCATGTGTACTACAGGTAGCATGGTGGTAAATGATCAAGTAGATCGAAGTACAACAGAGAAGGGTCAAGTATATAAAAGTGTGGCTGCAAAGGATCAAGAATATTGGAGTGCTGCTGCAAAGGATCGAAGTGTTGCTACAAAAAGATCAAAAGGATCAAAGTGCCGCTACAAAGGATCGAGAAGATCATATTGCTACTGCAGAAGATCAAAGTGCTGCTGCAAAGGATCAAGAAGATCGAAATGTTGCTGCAAAGGATCAAGAAGATCAAAGTGCTGCTGCAAAGGATAAGAAGATCGAAGTGCTGCTATGAAGGATCAAAAGGTGGAAGCATTGCTGCAAAAGGATCAAGTGATCATGTGATGTAGAATATGAAGAGTAACTATTCCAGTTACTGATTTTGAAAACTTCCTATGATGTATAGATGTATTACCTCGATACTGCTGAAGATATTGTCTCTCTGTGCTCCTATAGTCTATGATTATGTTTCCAGTACAATAACCTTCTCATTAATGGGGAGTGTTGAATATTGTAACTTTAGGAGGATATTCTAAATGTATTTTATTTATGTAACCCAAAGGAGATGTTATTATTCCTCTGGCGGGGTGTTACTATTGTATTTGGTCATCATAAAGTCATGAGGTAAAGGATTCATTGTAAGTTGGGTCATTAGTATCCTAATGAATAATATAATATATTGTTTTGAGTCTTCTTGGGTGAAGCCTGCCCAGACAATTTCAATGGGGCCGACTTGGTTTGGGTAAAATTCAGTTGGCTCAATGTGTATAAATAGAAGAGTTGTGGTTCTTATTTGGACACAGACACTCACTTGTGTAGCGCATAGGAGAGAGAGAGAGAGACAAAACAACAAGGAGGAGTATTACTGTTCTGGGGTTATATCTTATACATCTTATACAGAGGAATTTTTGTTGGGTTTTCTTCTCCTTGAGGGTTTCCCAGGATAAATACTGTGTCTATATTGTGATTGTGTTTCTATCCATGATTCTGGATATGCTACTGCAATGATTTTGAATTGAACACCAATGATATCTAGTATAACATATGAAATGTTAACATATGACAACACTGATATCAATGCCAATGATGATGATTGTCATTATAACAATATTTGATATTGACTGATCCTAATGGCACCTAAATGACCCGAATGGCACCTAAATGGCCCTAATGAAAACTGATTGTCCCTAGAAACTTCTAAGTGATCCTCATGGAACTTGAGTGACCCTAATAGCATGACGATGATACTAATGATCCATGATGACAATCATGTTGTCTTCAATAATGATTTGGTTACAAGATGATAATGATGAGAATGAGAAATACATCGACAATGAGGACAATGGTGATGAAAATTATGACGACGAGGATGATGACAATGATGATATTGTTGATTTGTATGATGTCGATGATGATGAGGATGATGCCAATGATGATGATGCGTTCCATTACACTGTTTGATCTTGATTCATCATAATGGAACCTAAATGGTCTTAATAACATATAAGTGACCCTAGTCACACCTAAATCATCCTAATGGCATCCAACTTTCCCTAATAACATTTGAGTGACCTTAACATCATGGAAACTATCTTGTTGTTGACGATGATTTACATTACATCGAAGATGAGGATGATGGCGATGACAATTATCATTATGAGGATGATGGCAATGATGATGACAATGATGATAATCTTAATTTATATCGCGTTGACAATATGACTAGGACAATGATGTTGATGACAATCTTGATGTCAGCGATGATGATGCATATCATTATAACACTATTATTTGATCTTGATTGATCCTATTGGCACCCAAATGACCCTAATGGAATAGGATTTTCCCTAAATACATTTGAGTGGCCCTAATGGAACTTGAGCAACCCTAACATCATGACGATGATGATAATGATGCGTGATCACAATGATGTTGGTGTTGATGATGACTTGATTACAAGATGATAATTATGACAATGAGCACTACATTGATGATGCAGACAAAAATTATTATGATGAGGATGATAACAATGATGATATTGTTTACTTGTATGATGTGTATGATGATTTCTAGGATGAGGATGATGATGATGACATCGATGTTGAAGAAGATGATGCATGTGATTCTATGACTATTCAATCTTGATTTATCCTAATGGAACCTAAATGACCCAAATTGCATCAGAGTGATGCTAATGGAACCCAAATGACCCTAATGGCATTCAGTTGTCCCTAAAAACATTTGAGTTGCCCTAATGGAACTTGAGTGACCCTAACAATATGATGATCAACCTAGTTGATATTGATTGATCCTAATGGCACCTAAATGACCCAAATGAAATATGAATGACAATAATGGCACCTAAATGACCCAAATGGAATATGAATGACAATAATGGCACCTAAATGATCCAAATGGAATATAGATGACAATAATGGAACCTAAATGACCCTAATGTCACCTAAATGACCCTAATGGAATCATATTGTCGCTAACAACATTTGAGTGACCCTAACAACATGATGACGAATTTGATGATTCATGATGCCAATGATACACAGATATAAATAAATAAATACCATGCACGAAACAAATTAGAAATAAATTTACGAATGAATCACATCATTATTAGGTTTGATAATGATCAATTACATGTATCAGCATTTTTGTCTATGAGGGAAATACAATGCGAGTGCGAGTGCAAGGGAAATACAATGCGAGTGTGAGGGAAATACAGTGCGAGTCCTAGTGCGAGTGCAAGGGAAATATAGTGCAAGTGCGAGTGCTAGGGAAATACAGCGAGTTTGAGCCGAAACCAAATGTGGCTATGAACTGAAACCAATAATGTTTGTGAATCTTAGTTGTTATTTTGTTTTGGGTTACTTATTTATATAAGTTTTGTAAATTTTAAAAGCGGACATGTTATTTTCTATTATTATTATTTATTTATTTAATTATTAATTGTTTTTTTTAAGTAGGGAAATCTGTAACTTGTCGGGATTACCTGGGCCAGGCCCAGGTTCAAAGCCGCCGGCTGCCACTATAAACCCCTAGATATATCCAACAACCCGCAAGCCAAGATATACCAGAAACTTGTGACTCAGCAAGGGCCGAGACGTCCCGGAAAGGGGCGGTAGCCTATCCAGGGGGCGTCTACCCTTTGAGCCTTATCACAGCGGGCCATGTCTTGGTGGGATTTGATCCCTGGTGGGCTGGGTGAAAACCACCTTCCCCACTGTTCGGGATCCCACGTCATTGACAATTTTAATTATTAATTGTTATTGAGTTCATATGTGCGTTACATAAGAACACATCTCTTAGCTGTAGAGTTGCAATAAAAAAACCACATGCTTCTTGTTATGGGGAGGCTCAACTTGAAAGTTTCCTACACAAGGTAATTTAATGAAATGAAAGCGGTTACAAGCAAGAAACAATAAGACCAATAAAAGACTTCTCGTTTCTAAACTGTCGACAGATCTTGGCGAGTCGAACACAGTAACTGTCTATAGAAGCTACACTGTAGCCAACTCTCGGCAACCTCTGCACATGAGCGTTACTTTGCTAACCAATAGGGTACGGGAATGGCAAATAATGAAGTCTCAACATTATGCAAAATATATTGATGGATGTACAAGAAGTACGATGCACAAATACAGATCAAAACAGGCCAAGACCAAGCGTTTTAGGTATTTATGTTTGCAAGACATCAAATAATGGTGGCAAAGAAAAGCCGAGGAAATCATTAGAGTGCTCTGTTGAAAGAAGCAACTCTTCCAAGAAATCATTGCCAAGGTCCTGCAACTCGACGACATATAAGTCAAAGGCTAAGCATATATTATTACTGTTGCTATTCATTCTTACATCGTTAACCAACCCGCAGGCAGCACTAGTCTGTAAATGCTTCTGATCGGGTACAAGGGTTTCCAATACTGAGCCGACCACCATCACTACGTCTACTTCTTTCTCTCAATTTTTTTCAGCCGCATGGTTGTCAATCTATCATCGTCTTCTGCAATATGTTTGTTAAAATCCACCCCAAATGACTGGGCATCTGCCACCTCCATTTTCTTTCTTAGCTCGATATGACTATTAGACATTCTGATGCGCCGCTACCGAGAGGCGATAAGTTTAGAGGAGTATCTGTAATTGGTGTCTGCCAGAGCCTTCGTAACGACCTCTATCGGAAAGTTTAAAGTGGCGGGAGTTCCGCGAATGAGAAGAGCAGTTTTATCATAAGCCATGGCGGCCTCCTCCGCCGTTTTGTAAGTCCCAAGCCACACTCGAGCCCCCTGCCTTGCTGAATCTCTTATTTCCTCTGCGAATTTGCCCCACGGACGTCTGCGGACCCCTATGTACCGCTTCGATTTCTCTGCACCTTCACGTTGTGCCCGGGTCGTTTGATCAGTGTTGTAGATCGCAGGTGTGTAGAGCGTGGATCCAGTCGTTTCAAGGATCACCATCACTTGTTGTTCATGAGATGGAGACTATCCAAGCTTAGCCGCCTCGTTCAGAAGATCGAAGAGTATCATGTCTTCTGAGTCGTTCTCCTTCAGTGGCAGCAAAGAAATGTCTGCAGGATTCCAGCAGCTTCCTTCTTTCCCATGATTAAGTACACAAGCAGATCGATATTGTAGCTCATTATAATGTATTGAATTATCAGTCCTTGTGGAAATGAAATGAGCCCATACATCCTCTAAAAGACTCTCTGACGATACCACTCTACCATGATGATGGCGATAAGACCCCTCTGCGCCATGATCCATAACTGTTTCTAGATCCATAACTACTGTTAATTTCAGTAGTCAGCTGAGATTTGGACACCAATGACCTCTAATCCAAAAGTAAATAAAAGATTTCTTGAACGAACGAACGTTTTAATAGAATTTTGGGGGCGATAGCTTCAATTCAAAAATGGAATCGGACGTTACATCATTGGAAAAACTAACAGGCATGAAGGTGACCGAGGTTCTGCATCGTTTGATGGAATGGAAATAACTACAACAATTGCAATTGAAGACTTAATTTTAGTTGTTGTGTTGGAGGTGGCCACTGGCCAGAATGGGATAAATAGTCGAGGTCGGTGGGAGTAGGTAGTCAGAGCGGGAACTACCATGAAAGTAAGGAGTGTAATGAAGGGAATCTATTACAGTCAAAGGAACCTAGTCCGTATGAAAGACGGTTGCGGTTGTAGCCACTTCATACAGGAACAGGATCATAACTCAATTAATTAATTATTTATAAATTAAAACAACCATTCACAGGAGGAATATGTGTGCGGTGTTATAGTTTGAATTTCATTTACATAATGAAATGGATAAACAAATTGATCCTTTTTTATATAATTTTTTAAATTAACGTCCGCTCATAAAAGTACCATTGCTATATAAGTAGCATACAACCATACTTTTCTTCCCAGACTTTGGTATGAATAAAGGCAGTTTTTTAAAGTAATAGAAAACAGCTTTGTACTAAATAAAAAATTGTGTCCTAATTACAATAGAATTAGAGATTTATAAATAAATTTTAATAAACAAAACTTGAGCTAAATATCTGAAGACTTTCCTTGGGAACATTTTAATTGGTGGCAAAAATATCTGAAGACTTTTAAGCTGTTGTTTGTAGATCAGAATCTATGCATGTACAGGATTAAAGTTAACACGGAACGGGCTGCCGGCAATATAACCCCGCAATATGATTAAGATAGAAACCTCAGATTATAAAGATAAGAAAAAATGGCCCTACTTTCCTCTAATGGACAAACATTAATAACGGTAGTTGTGTTAAGAAGGTGAATATTGGAAAAGATGTTGGTCTGGTTTTGCTTTATTCATGGTTACAATAGTTCTTTTTAGAGTCCGTCAACAACTTATATCCAGAATAGGGCCAACAAGGACTTGTGATCGAGGAGCTATCTTAGGACAATAAATCTCTAGCATCTCAATCTAAACTTGCTAACACATAACCCATCATTGAACACCCACATGATGAGCCCATTTGAGGTGATCTAGAGCATGAATCAAGAAGTATCAAATAACAGTTCCACCCCAGTTTACATCTCAGGCATTCAACTACCATATATCTTCATTCACTAGGCTTGATGTTGTCGATTATACATATTCATCTAAATGGATAATTGAAACAATGGAATAATCTTATGGGATTATGATTAAAGATGCAATGTATTTTGTTGGGATGTTCATTCTTTAGAAGGATGTTCTATTTTGTTTGTTTCCATTATAGTCTCATGTTATGGTTGTCCTTCACTATTTATAGTTGCACACTATTTATTGGCTGTTACTACGTGGTTGTGATGGTGCATCTGCTATTAGGGATCCCACTTAGTCTTATACAAATTGAAAATCCACTTGGACTAATTATGGCACATCCTACTAGGGCCTAGATATATAATCTTCTCAATGCTCTTAAACTCTCTTTCTTCATATTCCTTGACACCATTACCCTTTGGATCGACTTTGGTTTTGGTCCACCATCCCATTTACTTAATTAAACTAGTGGAGTTTAGAATTCATTAATTTAGTTTGTTCCATCATAAAGCATGTCTATTATGGAATTGATGACAAAGTGTTGAAAGCTACTGGAGGCAGTAATTCATCTACTCAAGTTGTTGTACCACCTCTTGATGGTGCATCAATTTCAATGATTGTTGAAATGGGTTCTCAAGGGAAATGGATGAATAAGCCCTTAGAAATGTTCATTCAAACCGTGTAAAGATGGAAATGGAATGGTTATTTACTCATCCAAACAAGCCCTTACAAGAAGATGATGAACTTGCTTGAGTGTTAGCTCTGTTATTGGGAAGTACAGTCTTCAGCTAAGGAAGAGATGGCTACAAGACAAAATGATATTGAAAAGGAAGAGGATTTGGTACAAGTTCCTTCTATTGATGAGATATTTTCCACTTGCATTAAGTTACTCATTAATGCTAAGGAATCTCTAGCTTTTCCTTTGAAGGACTTGTCGCTAACATCATGCACTCAAAACAATGGTCAAGCAAGAGCCAAAGTTATATTATTTCTTGTAGAACAACTGAAATATTGTAATTGGGATCTTGTAAAGGATAATAGCATGTTGTCCCTACCATCTCATGTTTTGGATCTAATTGTACATGAATACAATACAACTTGTGAAATTGCTGTTGACAATGGTCTTGTTAGTGTTTTGTTGGATATCTTGTTTATTTTTTACTTGGATCCATCAAAAAGCAATAGCCTCCAGATTTTGAGTATGTGATTCGCATGCTACTAGTTGTTGATAATTTTCTATAGTTGAAGAAAAATTTTGATTCTAATATTATGATATTTAAACAGTCCAAGAAAAAATATGGCGATGTTGAGAATGCTGAGAACTTGGAGTCTAATCATCAAAATCGTACAAAGCACATGTTGGTTGTTCCTGAAGGGTACATAACTACTGAAGAGTAGAAAAAAACTATTAACATAGGCTACAACTTCATTCAGATGAATCTTAGCTCAAATGATGTACACGCTCTTCTCCAACTATGTGCAAGGCTAAAAAGGGTGCATGCCATAGCATTATGTTTCCTTGAAAGAGGTGGATTGTTTTCTTTGCTCATCTTTTCCTACTAATTGCTTATTTTTAGGGTTTAACAGTGTTGCATCAACTACTGTTTTTCATATTCTTGAGGATCCTCATACGCTTCAGGAAGCTATAGAGTCAAAAATTTGACAAGATATTGTAGTTGCTTTAAATCAAAATTTAAGTGGAAGGTTGAGTCCTCATACTTTTATCTCAGACTTAGCTCGTTTTATCTCAAACTTAGATCGGTTGAGTTGAAGGTGATTTTCTGCTTGATCCATTTCATGTGATGCCTATTGAAATTTGTTTTATGGAAAATCGACGATAGGGAAGTACTACCTCTATCTATATTCTTATAGGAAGGACTGGTGATTGTGGAACGACATTTCAACATTCACTTCTCATTATACCCTCTACCCCATTTAGATCAATTTTTCGTTGAGCAATATGTAATTTTTAAAATTTCTGGTCGTTGAACATCTGCTAGATTATAAATTGTTTTTCTTGGACTCGAACTTTAGAATTCATAGTTTAAGGACATAAATAATGTAATGTGTCTATGACTGCAGAGAATGATAGGGTTGTAGCTGAGAGTAATATTGAAAGTACTTCAGCTCCATCCCATTTGGATTCTATTTACAGAACACTTCGAAGTGGTAGACCAATAACTCATTTGAGTAGCTGGGTTGATGATAGTCAGCAACTTAGAGGAATGAGTGGCACTACAATAGAATTAGGAATTGAGGATATTTTTGTTTCTCATTTATAGAGGGCTCAACCAGTTGATCACACTCGATCAGATTACGCCCATGATCCCACCATATCACAGGAAAAAGGTGATGCTACTGCCTTAGAAGCTGTAAATGTTGGTACTGTAATGATAGAAAATTTACAATCATAGGAAAATGATATATAGAGAACCAAGGAACGTAATCAATCCCATGTTGAAGATAATACAATCTATCATCCTTTGTTGACCATTAGATACTCAAAGTTGTGTATTGATCCTTTTTACCATTATAGAGGACTGTAAGTTAGGTTCCCAAATTCTTAAAGGGTTCTAACTCAATGGAAGAGTGCCTTTCTTATAAGTAGGAGGTTGATGGTTCAATTCCTCCATGCCCTAATGATATTATAATATCAGTTAAAAACAACTAAATTAGTAAGCAAAAAATAAGAGACAGGTGACCGAAAAAAATGACCAAAACTCGTATATAAAATTACTAAAAATGCCTAAATTAGTAACCAAAACATGAGAGATGCGAAACTAGGCATTAAAAAGGATGCAACACGTGGTGCTAATGATGAAGCCAAACATGGCGTTGATATGGTAGAAAATAAGACGTTACTTTGGATGCAAAACATGGCGCTACATAGGAATCAAAATATGGTGCAACAATAGAAGAAATATTTGGTGCCATTTTGGTAGCAAAACACGATGCAAAAAAGGAAGCAAAAATTGGTGCAAATTTGGAAGCAAAAATTGGCACATATTTGGAAGTAAAACATGGTGCAAAATGGGATGCTAAAGTGGTAGCAAAAATGGATGCTAATTTGGATGCTAACATGGTGTTATTAAGGATGCAAATATGGTGCTAACATGGGTGTCATTTAAGAAGAAAAACCAGACACTCGCTAGGAAGAAAAATAGGACGTTATTTAGGAAGCAAACCTCAACGTTGTTTATGAAGCAAAGTCATACGCTATTCTGGAAGCAAACCTCGACGTTGTTTAGGAAGCAAAGTTGGACGCTATTTTGGACGTCATAAAGGATGCTATTTAGAAAGAAAAAAAAGGCATTTTTTGAGATGCTTTAAGTTTTGTCCATGACGCATCCCATTTAGCGTCTAGTTTGAACACTCAATGTAAAAAAAATTACACTAGAAAGGGATGCTAAATGGGACGTTAATTCCAGGATTTGTTGTAGTGAATATATGGAACATATCTTAATAGTTTCAAAATTTGATTTTCCAACTCATCATATTCATTTGTACTAGTTTAATCTCATGAAATTATTCAATTTTCCCATTGTAATACATTTCTAAGAGACATTTATTTTGAATGAATTTCTTGAACTCTTCCTAACCAATTTTTCTCCAACTAATTTTCTTTACCAACTTAACATCTTTCCACCAAATGGATTCTTTAACATTCAGATTGTAAATTTCTCACCATCGTAAGTAGATAGTTTGATATTTCCAAATTATTTATGCCAATCAAAAGTTGTAACAATATATAATTTAACTATTACTATTCCTCTTGAGATTTGATCATTTTTTCATTATCTTCTTTCAAACTCTACAACTCTCCTCATAAAATCTTTATAGTTTCAAGCATATTTGAAGGTATTTCTTGCTCCCTCCTTTCATTTGTTTCCATTTCCATATTTGTGTTTGTCATATTTGTTTATAATTGAGTATTACATACTTCCTCTTCCATAATGAAATTTCTTATTATGATCTGTCACTGTTTACCCTTTTGAATAAGAACATTGTTACAAGTTTCCTTTCCCTGTTCAATACACACACATATATATAGTTTGTTAGTTATCTTTTGTTTTCATCCCATAAAGTCTCATAGTGTTGAAAGCTCTTCTCTAATACCATATTGTAACGTACAAAAATTTCACTAAATTACTAATAATAATTAAATGGAAACAATGTAAAGATTATTTTAAAGTACAATAAAATTTTCTTTAATTTTGAAACTAATGAAGCACTATGTAATGGAAAATCTATTTGTGCAGAATAATTACTCAGCAACTTTTAAGGAGTTGGTTGTACTAATAACATGGTTTCATTGTCGACATGTTTTTGTTACTATCATATTATTCTTCTAATAAGGGTTATACTCTTAAAAGGATTTAGGAATAGAGCATACCAATATGCAATGGAATTTCATAATGTTCAATGTTAATCCATAATGCTTCAATCATGTATTTTGGTGTTATTGTGAATCTTCATGTCTTAACTAGTCAAGCGTGTTAAGGTTTTGATTGACACAACGTTAAAAAATTGTCTTAATCTTTTCCAAGTTAAGACTCAATTAATAAAAAAATATATGTTGGTTGAGTTCTAAAACAATACTATAATATGTAGAATTCAATCCCTTGTAGATGTAAGGTTTTCATATCTTTACTTTGCTTAGGAAAATTCAATAACAAAAAATATAAGAAGTAATTGTAATATGGACTAATGATTATTTGGTATATCATTTATTCTATATTGTATAGCATTTTGTGTGTGTATGCGCGTGCATGTGTTTTCCTGCGCGCACATGTGTGTGTTAAATAACATACATATGTTATATTCACATTACAAGGTATATCGCATAATGGTTTCAAAGGTTATATTTCACATAGTATACAATAAGATATAAACCCTTCACCATATCAAGGAATATCTCGAACTTTCTATATTGTATGAAATCGTTGAATTGATTAGCATCTTCTATCACAGTATGATACTTAATTTAATGTGAACACTTGGTAATGTATCCATCTACCAGGCATAACTATAGATTCTCTCGGTTTGTAGTCGTATGTGTGAGATGTTAGTGATGACCTTACTCTTGTTCTCTCCCAATATCCTTCGATGGGTGATTTGAATGTTTTCAACTCTATTACAAGCGTTCTTACCCTTCTTTAATTTACTTTTTCGAGTTACTTAAATTGTACTTTCAATTTTTTCTTACCCTTCCTTAATTTACTTTTTCGAGTTACTTAAATTGTACTTTCAATTTTTTTTACTACCATTAATTTTTAGCTTTGAATTGTTCCTTACTACAATTTATTTTTGGTCCACATACTAGTTAGCCCCGGCTCATGATTGTCATTTATGTCAAGTAGTTTCTTCTTATCTCGATTTCATTTTGTGATTTCAACATTAAGGTATTGAGTTTGGGTTTCATGATAAAGTATTTAGTGTGGCCTATAATATAGGTGTTTGGAAACAAAGAATTTTGTTTTTTTTGTTTATTACCCGGGTACGATTTCATTCCTCTTAGTAATTTTTGTTTTGAACTTGAATTTGGTTCATTAGCTTCAAATATGTCATGGGTTATCCCTTTCACTCCTCATTTTTTCACAAATTGAGGTATAGTGTCACATACCCCAAATTTGCAAAAACATTTTATGTTTTAGTAGACATTATGTTTTAATTTTATTATAGAGTTTGTAATTAATGACCAACTGGGGTCAAGGATAATTGCATGTAATTGCTGAATATTTTATTAATTAATAAATGAAAGATGAGACAACAGCTTAAGGAGGTTGTTAAATGAGTGTTTTACTGGCCACTTGGTGAAATAGGCTCGATTGAGAGCACATTGACACTTGGCAGCATCCTCAAACTACTTCTAGCTGTTGCAGGAGGAAACTTCCCTATTTTTGTAGTCATGTTCCCCAAGAAAGTGGAACAAGAGCAGGTGGCTCATTAAGTTAAAACTGACCCAAAAGACCTACGCATGTTGATAAAAACTTCCCATTGAATTCAACTGAGGCTGCTCATTCTTTACTTGTGAAATTTTTTGAGTGAAATTAGTACACAAGAAATTCGATGGAGGGGAGAGGCAGAAGTGTTTGAGTGGAAAGTGTTGATTTACTGAATTAGTGCAACTGTTTTGAGCTGAGTTCTTACTGCTATAGGTAGAAATATTACTGTTGATTACTCTGTGGAGTTGCAGAGGTTTCTAAACCTATTCTCTCACCTAGTGCTTTCAACCAGGTGGACCAGTAAACAGGCTTGGGGATCTTAAGAATCGCAGTTCAACAGTCTTTAGGAGTTGGTTGGGAGGAACAAACTCCTTAAGTTGTTGTCTCCTCTGCTATATTACCAGGTTCTACATGTTATTTCTAATTTGTCTATGCAAGTATGGAAATCTAGAATGTATAAATTTAGGATTTGATGCATCTATATGACTATTTGTTAGTTAGTTAAATCTTTTATTGATATAGGATTTATAAGTTCTGTTTCAGTTATGTATTAGAATGACTGATTTAGGGTTAGTCTAAATTTTACTGATGAATAAAAAGAGCTGATTGCATTTTTCCACACCCTCAAGAAGGTAGTACTCTAGTACCATAGGTGGAAATAAGTATGATGATTAAATCAAATCGAGAAGTGTAGGAATGTAATTATTTACTTTCAAGTGTTAAAATATTTATAGGAATGTTTAGCAGGAAGTTCATCTATTTTCAAAAGTTTCGTTAACTAAAATATATTTGTAAAAATTATAAATATAAACTCTACAAAAGAATGTTGATTAAAAGACACTACACAAGTTGTGTAACTATGTTTCTTGTTAGCACAGTAAACACATTGTATTTAAAGTTTAACACTAATATATATATACCTATAATGATTAACTATTACAGAGAGAGAAAAATAACATAAATAGGAATGACATAGATTATTATAACAATATAATGAAATTATAGAAATAATCTAAGTTTTATAAATAACAAATGCATAGTTGTAGTAACATTGTAATATAAAATAACAAATGCAAATAATATATGGTAAAACAAACAATAATGCAGAGATTAAAATTAAATAAAAATACAAACCCTAAATTAGGGAAACTATGAAGCAAGACCTTGTTTTTCTTCCTATTTTCCAGATTAGGGATTTTACAGTTTTTCCCCATATCCTTATTTATCAAATTCTTCATTATACAATTAAATATATTTATCATAATCACCCTATATTAAATAAAATTTACACAAAAACAGTATTAGACTGTTTATCAAATATAAACTAAAATGAAATAAGAAAAGACAAATTAAATATTCCAAATCCAATTACACAGTCGAGCTCGGGTTGTAGTATCAAACCCTTTTTCTTTTTAATTATTTTCATAAACTAATCTTAATACTAACAGAAAGACTTAGAACTAGTTTTCATATTAATTTCCTACAAAATATCCTCATTCTAATAAAAATAGAAATTAATGGACTTAAACAGCAGCAAAACTTTTCCATTTTTATTTATCAATCCATTCTTCGGACACAGGTATTTAGCCGTAAGGTATTTCGAATTTCATTAATATAAAACTTATACAAACTAAAATATACAACACCGAAAAACCCCACATTCCAAGTCTGCCAACGATTCCTTTCAACCACAGCTCGGTGCCAAACACATGGCTTCCAAAACAGTAAAGATTTTAGAGCTTAATCAAAACATAAAATATTTCAAACCTCATTTAAAGCATAAGTAAAATCCAACTAAATAGAGTTATGGCCAAATGTCCTTTGCAAGTATTGCTGCAAAACAAACTACGACCACACGACCTTCACAATCACAACATGGTTCAAATCAAAGCTACAACAAAAGAATTTCAGTCTCGGCGAAACAGTACTCATCCAAACCCCCCCTCCCCCACACTAATAGGAGGAAACCTCAGGCATGAAACCGAGGCTTACCCGATTTCTGAAGGAACATGGAACCCCTGTTTGCCCGAAGTCTTCCAGGTCACAGTCGTGAGACTACACCTATAGAAAAGTCTGCACATTAAATGGAGAAACGTTAAATCTTTTATTCAGAAGAAAACCTAGTAATAGAAATAATCTTATGGTAAAACACGAAAGGATAAAATGATTTTACCTAGAGCGACAAAAGCCACGATGAAACCCAATTCCTCCCCACTGTTATTGAAAAACCATAGGTAAGCTGTGAGCTAGAAATTGAGACCACACTGCTATTCAAGATAGAGTTTACAGTTGGGAAAGAACACAGAGGAAGACACTCACTGAGCTAGACAGTAGCATCGAAGGCCATCACCCTCAGAGATGAAGCAATGGCACCAATGGCCATGAGGCCATGAGCCGCAACGTTTTTCACAACAGTGAAGGGAGGGTCAATAATGAAAGATTTTAGGTTTTTGGCAACTTTTGTAGTAGGGTTTTTCCAACGTAAAATCCCAACCACCAATTGCTTGCCACATGTTTTCCACTTCCATCTAAATTTTGTGGGTTTATGTTCTATAGTATCGAGAGTTGGAATAAAGCCTGCAAAAGGGTCATATATAACCTATGTTATGATCTACTTGAAAAACATATAAGCACTAGACTTTTCTTTTATTATAAGATGCCTTAGTATAGATTGAAAATGTATTATTGGTTTTAATTTTTGCATAGATAAGCTCTATACCTTTAAAATAAGGATCATATAATTAGTGTTAACACATGCAAAGGTTTTGGGTTTATAGTTATTCTCTAGTTAATGGACTTTCCACCCATGAAAACAAAGCTTTGTTGCTTCAGTTCTAACCTTATAATGTAGTCATTAGCATCTTCTTTTGGTAATTACTAGGCAGTTAATAAAATTGTATTCTACATGAAATCGCTAGTTCCATATATGTATAAATGTCATTTCTAATATACCTTATGACAATGCCTAGACGTAGGTTTTACTTGTTTATATAACATTAGAATGTATGTTGAGACAAATACATAAAAATTACCTTGGTAACGAGTATTAATGAACCACAAGACTTAGTTTGCAAAACTATCCTTCTCTAAAGTTGTGTGTAGGACTTAATATAACAACAGATGGATAAAAGTATGATGTACAAGTTATAGTCAAAACTAGGTAGAAAACATCTAGTTCTATGTTGTGCTTGGATTTCCAAGTACTTACGCTTATAAATAAATAAATAAGAAGTAAATATACAGGCAAGCTTTATGTCCTTAAACCAAGAATAAGAGGGCTAACAACTTAGACCTCAACGTTGAGTAATGACATAACAACTTCAATATATGGAAAAGATATAGATTTGACGATACCTTCTTTTGCTCAAAGCTACAAACTAAACAAATATTCTAGCATTTCACTTATGCTAGTTGAGATAATTAATCTCGATCCTGAAACTGGAATACAAAACTTCTTACCTGTAAAAAGACCTGTACAAGAAGCATCACTTTACTGCATTAGCTAAAAAGCTAAGTAAGCCTCAGACATGAACTAGAGTTCCTTCATTTTTAAATAGGAAAACAAACTTTAGTAATTGTTTCAGCTCATTATTACTTCATATCATCACCTACTAAATCAATCTTTAATACTTAATTATGAAAGTAGATAGTGAGGTATGCAGTTACAAAAATTAATAAAGGAATTGATTTTTAGTTTCTAAATTAGACTCTTAAAATGATAACTGTTAGCGGTTAAGTTACCCACGTCATCGATGTTTTTAAACATTAATGGTAACAAGAAAAGTATACATTTTTATGAAATTTTGGAGTATTACATGTGGTATCAGAGCACACGTTTAGACACTAGGCCTAAATGCAGCTCAACCTACATAGACAACAGTAGATAAAATGCATGCATACTAATTATTATTTTTCTTTTTGAAATGTTATTACCAGAAAATGTTTCTGAGCTAGAACTGAAGGTATGGAAAGACTCGAGGAATATGTAGATGAAGAGTCCCCGTTTAATGAACAAAGTAATTCTAGAAGAGAACCGATTAAGGAAGAAATAACTAACAATTCTTCAGAATTATTACAAACTATTAAAGAGCTAAGAACTGAAATGGAAACAGTTAAAAAAGAGAATGAAAGAATTCTAAGGGCTCAAGAGGAGTTGAACCAGATACTGATGGAAAAATTTTAGAGTGAAGGAAAATATAAAACGACAGGATCTGAAAATAAGTCCTACCAACATAAAAGTAAAAAGTACAAATAGTCTAAAATTGAAAGTAGTTCGTCCTCTGAAATTTATGGTGACTCACACAGGAAGAATCACCAGTACACTAGTGATAGCAGTGAGGATAATTACCATTTTAGAAAAAGAAAATTTAAGCCTTATGAGGAAATTTCAGGAGAATTTAAGAAGATAAAACCACCAACTTTCAACGGTGAAACTGAGAAAGGAGAGGAAGCCATAGCATGCCTGTCTGGAATAAAGAAGTATCTCCAAATCTATAATTACTCTAACCAGCTAAAAGAAAGAATGACCATTTACAACATAACTAGAAAGGTAGATATCTGGTGGCAGGATTTAAAACAAGTAAAAGTATTAAGGAAAAGAACATCAACTAGAGTACCTTTAAGAAATACTTTAAAAAGAGGTTTCTATCAAAATAGTATTATGAAGAGTGAGCTAAGGAATTCTATGAACTGATGTTGGGAACTATAAACATGAAAGAATTAAACAGTAAATTTTTAAGTTTACTACGTTACGTGCCTTACATTGTGGATGAGAAACCTAAGGTGCAACGGTTTCTAAGTTGTTTACCTTTTCACATTAAAGACATAATTGAATACGATAATCCAAAAACCCGTGAGGAGGCTATGCGAAAGACAAATATTTGCTATGAGAAGAACCGAAAAAGGGAAAGTATGCCAAATTGGAAGGCTAAGAGGTCAAATAATTTTGAATAGAAGAAGAAGGGTTTCATATCAAACCTAAATTTTAGGAATAACAACACACATAATTTTCCTAATAAGAATTTCCAATGAAATAAAGGTAATTCACAGTCAAACCCTAATGGCCCTAGAAATAAAGAACTTGCTAATAATCACAACAATTACATTAAGAATAATGAACGTAAAGAACCAGTAAAATGTTGGGATTGTAATGGACCTCATTATGCATCAATATTCCCTAACAGAAAGAAGACTGTCAACAACATTCATACTATGCAGGAGGAGATGATTGTTGGTGACTTAGCAAGGGCGATACCTAGGATCAATGCGGCGATGGAGAACAGGTAGGTTGATTATCAAACTTCCATGGTGGAAGTAGAAGGTAAACTAAATCAAACACCCATTTCTATCTTAATTGACCCAGGGGCTAGCCTAAGTTATGTTTCTTCTAATTTAGTGGAAAAATGCAATTTATCAATAGACAAGTTTGCAAAGTCATGGTTAGTTCAACTAGCTACTGGAGCAAAAAGAAAAGTGATTAGTTTTGTAAAAGACTGTATTATAATTATGAATCAGTTTGAAACCTCTATGAAGCTAAATGTACTTCCTTTAGGCTCTTATGACATGTTAATTGGTATGGAATTGTTAGAACAACATAGAGTAGTTCTGAACTGTTTCGATAAAACTCTTACTTGCGTAAATAATGAAGGAGAAACAATAACCGTAACAGGAATTCCTAGGAAAACAACTATCAGACAAATCTCTGCTTTGCAATTAAAGAGAGCTGTTCAGAAGGTTGTAAAGACTTTGCTATAACTGTAATTGACGAAGAACATATTAATAATGAAGATAAATTAAAACTGGAAGATATTCCAATATTGAGGGGGTATTCAGATGTATTTTCGGAAGAAATTACGGGACTGCCTTCAAAAAGGGAGTTAGACTTCACTATTGAGTTGGTACCTGGTGCAGTGCCCAGCTCAAAATCCCCTTATCAAATGAATATATTGGAACTCAATGAATTAAAATCACAGTTAAAGGAACTTATTGATAAAAAGTATATAAGACCAAGCATGTCTTTTTGGGGAGCACTTGTCATTTTCATTAAAAATAAGGATGGTACTCTACACTTATGCATTGACTACCGTAAACTTAATAAAATGACCATTAAAAATAGATACCAGTTGCCCCGCATAGATGATTTGTTTGATCAACTACGAGGAGCAACTGTATTTTCAAAAATCAATTTACATTCTGGTTATCACCAAGTTCAGATCAAAGATGAAGACATTTTTGAGATAGCTTTTAGGACCAGATATGGTCACTATGAGTTTGTTGTCATGCCATTTCGCGTCACTAATTCCTTGGCTGTCTTCATGTGCTTAATGAATAATGTATTGCATAAGTACCTTGATAAATTTTTAGTGGTTTTCATTGATGACATTATAATTTATTCTAAGTCTAAAGAAGAACACAAGGATCACTTAAAAACTGTTTTACAAGGTTGAGAGAACATCAGTTTTATGCTAAATTTAGTAAGTGTGATTTCTTTAAGGATAAAATACAGTACTTGGGACATGTAGTAACTAAAGAGAGGATCTCAGTTGATCCAGAAAAGATAAAAGCAATTGAAGATTGGCCAGTCCCAAAGGACGTGACTGACGTGTGATCATTCATGGGGATTACAGGTTACTATCGAAGATTCATTGAGGGGTTCTCAGGAATCACAAATACCATAACTTCTTTACACTGAGAAAAGGAATAAATTTGAGTGGAATGAAAACTGTGAAGAAAGTTTTAAGAAGTTAAAAGAATTATTAACTACTACACCAATCTTATAAATTGTTGATCCTAATAAGGACTTTGTCGTATGCACTGACACATGCAACAATGGTCTAGGTGGGGTCTTAACTCAAGAAGGACACGTAATTGCATACGAGTCTAGGAAGCTTAAAATTCATGAGAAAAACTACGCTACTTACGATTTAGAGTTGGCTGTCGTCATACATGCTTTGAAGATGTGGCGCCATCACTTAACCGAAATAAAATTTATGTTAATGATAGATAATAAAGGATTAAAATATTTGTTGGATCAACCTAATTTAAACGCAAGGAAAGCTAGGTGGCTAGCTTTCCTTAGCGAGTACGATTTCGAGATCCAACATATTAAGGGAAAAGAAAATAAGGTCATTGATGCTCTAAGTAGAAATGAAAAACTGAATTTTGTAGAAGCAATCAACACTTATAAAACAGGTTTAGAAGAACACATAGAGGAAGGAGTAAAATTGGATGAAAATTATCAGAAATTACAAGATAAAGTGGCAAAAAATTTAACTGAAAATTTAAGTATAGGGTATAGTCTAAATGAAAAAGGATTAATACATTATAAAAACAGGTTGTATATACCTAATGTACATAAAATTATGCTGCTTATTTTAAATGAAATTCATAAGACTCCTTACTCATGACATGCTAGTTATCATAAGACTATAACCATGTTACGGAAAGATTATTTTTGGCCAAACATGAAGAATGAACTGGTAGAATACATTTCCAAGTGTTTTGAATGTCAACAAGTTAAGACTGAACACCAGCATCCAACAGGTTTACTACAGCCATTACCCATCCCTAGCTGGAAATGGGAAATAATCAGTCTTGATTTTATTACAGGTCTACCTAGAAATCAGAATCTGAATGATTCGATAATGGTAGTTGTTGATAAACTTAGTAAAGCAACTCATTTTATACCAGTAAAACCACCTACAAGGATGTTAATATTGCTGATATATTCATGAAACAAATATTTTGTTTACATGGGATACTGAAAGTTATAATTTCAGATAAAGACCCTAAGTTTACGGGCAATTTCTGGAAGTCTTTATTTAAAGGCCTGAATACTAATTTAAATTTTAGTACATATTTTGATCCCCAGACTGATGGACAAACTGAAAGGGTGAATCAAGTATTGGAAGATATGCTAAGAATGTATGTTAAAGAACAGCCAGGTAAATGGTAGGATTATTTACACTTGGTAGAATTTTCTTATCACAATCACTACCAAGCTTCAGTAAGTTACAACCCATTTGAAATTCTGTATGGAAGAAAGTGCAATACCCCCATCTCATGGAGTAACCTAGTTGACAGGTTAGTACTAGGACCTGAACTACTAAAGGAGATGGAGTTAATTGTAAAACAGGTGCAAGGTAACTTAAAAGTTGCACAAGACAGATAAAAAAGTCAAGCAGATCTTAAATGAAATTAGAAAGAGTTCCGGGTGGGTGAATATGTTTTTATAAAGGTAAGGTCTAAAAATAGTTCTTTGAAGTTAGGAAGTTGTTCTAATTTGGCACCCCGATATTGTGGGCCTTTTGAAATACTGTCCAGAATGGGACAGGTGGCATATCAACTCGCTTTACCGCCAAATTTAAAGGGTCATAATGTTTTCATATCTCTGTATTAAAAAAATATGTACATGATGCTACTCATGTTATAAATTGGAATGATGTGCAGGTGGAACCTGAAGGAGATTTTCTGGTGGAACCAGATTGTATCCTCGAAAGGAGGGAGATCTTGCTTCAGAATCGCACCATTGGGTAGGTGAAGGTGCAATGGAAGCACCTTAGTCCAGAAGAAGCTACCTCAGAATTGGAAAGCCATATGCGGGCACCATATACAATTATGTTACAGGGAAACTCTGAGGATGATGAATAAAATAACATCGAGGACGATGTTATATTTAAGGGGGTGTGTATGTCACATATCCCAAATTTGCAAAAACATTTTATGTTTTAGGAGACATTATGTTTTAATTTTATTATTAAGTTTGTAATTAATGACCAAGTGGGGTCAAGGATAATTGCATGTAATTGCTGAACATTTTATTAATTAATAAATGAAAGATGAGACAACATCTTAAGGAGGTTGTTAAATGAGTGTTTTACTGGCCACTTGGTGGAATAGGATAGATTGACAATTGGAAGTATCCTCAAACTAATTCTAGTTGTTGCAGGAGGAAACTTCCCTATTTTTGTGGTCATGTTCCCCGAGAAAGTGGAACAATAGCAGGTGGCTCATTAAGTGAAAACTAACCCAAAAGACCTAGGCATGCTGATTAAAAATTCCCATTGAATTCAGCTGAGGATGCTCATTCTTTACTTGTGAAATTAGTACACAAGAAGTTCGATGGAGGGGACAGGCAGAAGTGTTTGAGTGGAAAGTGCTAATTTACTAAACTAGTGCAGCTGTTTTGAGCTGAGTTCTTACTGCTACAGGTAGAAATATTACTGTTGATTAATCTCTGTAGTTGCATAGGTTTCTAAACCTATTCTCTCACCCATTACTTTCAACCAGGTGGATCAGTACACAGGCTCGGGGGTCCTAAGAATTACAGTTCAGCAGTATTCATGAGTTGGTTGGGAGGAACAGGCTCCTTAAGTTGTTGTCTCCTTTGCTATATTACCAGGTTCTACATGTTATTTCTAATTTATCTATGCAAGTATGGAAATATGGAATGTATAAATTTAGGATTTGATGCATCTATATGACTATTTGTTTGTTAGTTAAATCTTTTATTGATCTAGGATTTATAAGTCCTGCTTCAATTATGTATTAGAATGAATGATTTAGGGTTAGTTTAAATTTTACTGATGAATAAAAATACTGCATTTTTCCACACCCTCAAGAAGGTAGTACTCTAGTACAGTAGGTGGAAATAAGTATGATGATTAAATCAAATCAAGAAGTGTAGGAATGCAATTATTTACTTTCAACTGTTAAAATCTTTATAGGAATGTTTAGCAAGAAGTTCCTCTATTTTCAGAAGTTTCGTTAACTAAAATATGTTTGTAAAAATTATAAATATAAACTCTTCAAAAGAATGTTGATTAAAAGACACTACACAGGTTGTGTAACTGTGTTTTTTGTTAGCACAGTAAACACATTGTCTTTAAATTTTAACACTAATATAGATACCTATAATTATTAACTATTATAGAGAGAGAAAAATAACATAAATAGGAACGACATAGATTATTATAACAATATAATGAAATTGTAGAAATAATCTAAGTTTTATAAATAACAAATGCATAGTTGTAGTAACATTGTAATATAAAATAACAATGGTAAAACAAACAATAATGCAGAGATTAAAATTAAATAAAAATATAAACCCTAAATTATGAAAACTGTCAACCAAGACCTTCTTTTTCTTCCTCTTTTCCAGATTAGGGATTTTACAGTTTTTCCCCATATCCTTATTTATCAAATTCTTCATTATACAATTAATTATCTTTATCATAATCACCCTATATTAAATAAAATTTACACAGAAATAGTATTAGACTGTTTATCAAAATAAACTAAAATGAAATAAGAAAATACAAATTAAATATTCCAAATCCAAGTACACAGTTGAGCTTGGGTTGTAGTATCAAACCCTTTTTCTTTTTAATTATTTTCATAAACTAATCTTAATACTAACAGAAAGACTTAGAACTAGTTTTCATATTAATTTCCTACAAAATATCCTCATTCTAATAAAAATTGAAATTATGGACTTAAACAGCAGCAAAAATTTCCATTATCATTTATCAATCCATTCTTCGGACACAGGTATTTATTCGTACAGTATTTCAAATTTCATTTATATAAAACTTTTACAAACTGAAATATCCAACAATGAAAAACCCCAAAGTCCAAGTCTAAAAACGATTCCTTTCAACCACATCTCGGTGCCAAACACATGGTTTCCAGCACAGTAAATATTTTAGAGCTTAATGAAAACATAAAAGATTTCAAACCTTATTTAAAGCATAAGTAAAATCCAACTAAACAGAGTTACGACCAAATGGCCTTTGCAAGTATTTCTGCAAAATAGTCTACAGCCACACGACCTTCACAATCACAACATGGTTCAAAGTGAAGCTACGACAAAAGAATTTCAGTCTCGATGAAATAGTACTCATCCAAACCCCCCACACACTCACAGAAGGAAACCTCAGGCATGAAACCAAGGCTTACCCGGTTTCTGAAGGAACATGGAACCCCTCTCTGCCCGAAGTCTTCCAACTCACAGTCGTGAGACTCCCCTTGTAGAAAATCCTGCACATTAAATGGGGAAACATTAAATATTTAATTCAAAAGAAAACCTAGTAATAGAAATAATCTTATGGTAAAATGTGAAAGGATAAAACGAGTTTACTTGGATAGGTAGAAGCCATGATGAAACCAATTTACTCCCCACTGTTAGTGAAAAATCACAGGTAAGCTGTGAGCTAGAAACCAAGACCACACTGCTATTCAAGACAGAGTTTATAGTTGGGCAAGCACATAGAGGAAGACACTCACGGAGCTATACAGTAGCATCGAAGGCCGTCACCCTCAAAGATGAAGCAATGGCACCAATGGCCATGAGGCCATGAGCCGCGGCGTTTTTCACAGCAACGAAGGGAGGGTCAATAATGCGAGATTTTAGGGTCTTGGCAACTTTTGTAGTAGGGTTTTTCCAACATAAAATCCCAACCACCAATTTCTTGCCACGTGTTTTCCACTTCCATTCAAATTTTGTGGGTTTATGTTCTATAGTATCGAGAGTTGGGATAAATCCTGCAAAAGGGTCATATATAACCTATATTGTGATCTCCTTGAAAAGCATATAAGCACTAGAATTTTCTTTTATTATAAGATGCCTTAGTATAGAGTGAAAAGGTATTATTAGTTTTAATTTTTGCATAGATAAGCTCTATACCTTTAAAATAAGGATCATGTAATTAGTGTTAATAGATGCAAAGGTTTTGGGTTTATAGTTATTCTATAGTTAATGGACTTTCCACCCATGAAAACAAAGCTTTGTTGCTTCAGTTATAATCTTATAATGTAGTCATTAGCATCTTCTTTTGGTAATTACTAGGCAGTTAATAAAATTGTATTCTGCATGAAATCACTAGTTACATATATGTATAAATGTCATTTCTAATATACCTTATGACAATGCCTAGACATAGGTTTTACTTGTTTATATAACATTAGAATGTATGTTGAGACAAATGCATAAAAATTACCTTGGTAACAAGTAATAATGTACCACAAGACTTAATTTGCAAAATTATCCTTCTCTAAAGGTGTATATAGGACTTAATATAACAATAGATGGATAAAAGTGTGATGTACAAGTTATAGTCAAATCTAGGTAGAAAACATCTAGTTCTATGTCGTGCTTGGATTTCCAAGTACTTACGCTTATAAATAAATAAATAAGAAGTAAATATATAGGCAAAATTTATGTCCTTAAACCAAGATTAAGAGGACTAACAACTTAGACCTCAACGTTGAGTAACAACGTAACAACTTCAATATATGGAAAAGATACAAGAAGCACCATTTCACTGCATTAGCTAAAAAGCTAAGTAAGCCTTGAACATGAACTGAAGTTCCTTTATTTAAAAGAAAAAAAAAACTTTAGTACATAGTAAACAAACAGTTGTTTCAGCTCATTATTACTTCAGATCATCACCTGCTAAATCAATATTTAATACTTAATTATGAAAGCAGATAGTGAGATATGTAGTTATAGAAATTAATAAAGGAATTGTTTTTAGTTTCTAAAATTAGACTCTTAAAATGATAATTGTTAGCGGTTAAGTTACCCACATCATTGATGTTTTTAAACATTAATGGTAACAAGAAAAGTTTTAAATTTTTATGAAATTTTGGAGTATTACATACAGATTAAGGGTTTTGGTTTAGTTTCCTTCAAATACCATTATCCTCGTTTGGTTATCGTTCTTAGGAGGTATTTCAAGAAACATTTCTATATTCCTATATGGTTCATTTTTTTTCAAATGTCAAATTCTCTCTCTTTTTGAGGATAAAAAGGAATAAGGTTCGAACCTTGTTCATGTAAAACATTACTCATTATTGGGATATTCAAACCTTTGAACTTGTTCTTTGACTTATAATTTGGAAATGGTAATATATGAATAGTTGAATAGAGATTTTAATCCAAATGTAAAGTTTCTAGTAATTTGGTTTTTACTATAAGAGTTTCATTTGAAGGAATTTTTGGTTTTTCTTAGTTTCCCAAACCCATAAGATTGTTATATAATATATATAAGATTGTTTCTTACATGAGTTGTTTGGATTCAAAATGGTATATGTATGCTATATAATTTTCTTAAACTAGATTCTTCTTTATTATTCTTAATAAAATAACTCTATTTAGAAATAGGAAAACCAAACACCAATTCCCAAAACCTATGCATAAATACTGAAACTTGTAATTTTTAACCATAATAATCGTTTATCAAATAACTAATTGAGTAGTTGGATTCTTGTAATTCTATGAAAATTATAAGGAATTCATATTTATAACACAAGATAAATCATTTATAATATAAACAGAAAAATGTATTGATATTTTCTTCTTTTCCCAAAGATTATGTTGCCTAAGAGACTTCCTTAGGTAGGTCGATGAGCCACCCAACCATAGGCATTTGGAAAATTTATTTATTTAAATATCAAATACACCCTCGAGCCAAACCATGATTCCACTAGGGAGAATCCACTTAGAGTTTAACATTCCACTTTTCCTTCTAGTTAAGTCCTTGACCTAGAAATTTGATTAGTTCAATAGAAATTACACCCTTATTGTTGCAACACCTAACATTTCCCAATGTTGAGGACAATGTGTAGAAAGGGTTTTAGTACTTTGTCCTTCACCTATTCAAGATACAATTTTACCAATCCATATAATAATACAACTAGGTACTCAACATACCTAAATCATATGACACATATCACTTCTCTTTAGTAAGACCATAAATTTCCCTAAATTACCGCAATCTGATTGAACTTAGATTGTTCAATATTTTTACCTAAATTTCCCATCATTTTTCTTCTCCCAATTTTCTCTTTCAATCTAAAAAATGTTCTAAAAAATATTAACAATCACACCATTATAAGAATGTCTCATGGTGCTTTAATTACATGGTAAAATAAGTCTTTAAACAAAAAATAATTAACAACTATTTAACAATAACATTTACTTTAAGGCGTAATATAATAGAGATATTATAAAAACTGAAGTGATACTTTTCCAAATTCATGAATGACATCCGTAATAAACATGTTGATATAAACTAGTGAGTCTAACCTAGGGTATTTTGAATCACTCACCATCACATACTTACGTGTATTCCTAATACCATTAGAAACAACCATTTGAGGAAACACCTTCATGTGTGAGAGAGGGGGAGAGTGTATGATCAAAGTTGAGAAAGTCTCCAATAAAATATAATGAATGAAGCTTCTATTAG
>LPNX010510675.1:57873-73349 GCA_001517045.1 Pseudotsuga menziesii
AAAAAATAACATACCCAAATAATAATAAAAAAGGCCACAACGTGTATACTTAACGACCTAAACTATCATCAATATAGTGTCAATGCATAATATGGCCTTAAGGTTGATGTTTGTTGTGAAAATGAACTAAGTTCTAATACATAAGTCAAAGTCATTAAAATATTTGTGATCAATCTCTAGTGAAACTTACATATGAGACTAAGTAAAAGTCGAGCAATTTCATAGTAAATAAGTACAAAGGAAACCTGCGATCTGCAACACCGATCATTACCACATATATCCAAATATTAGGGAAGCCAACAAGTTATATGTTAGCCCCCATTTTTAACCTTGTTTGCTGAGATGTCTGCTCTAACATTATTCTCACCCTAAATATACATTAGATTAACTTCCGAGATATGCTAAAGAAGACCTAATACACTTATGTAACCTCGTAACATTTCTATTTGATAGTTCCTCTATTTTTCTAATTTATAAGATCACCACGAAGGAGTATTACTTAAATCCAGTAGAACAATAAAAACTAATTAAAAACAGAGTCAATGACATTTCACTTAATTATTAGGTACTCTTCTAAACACAATAAATAAAAAACAATTTTAATTCTTACTAAACCATTATTAATAATTTTTTATAAATCAAAATTAAAATTAAATAAATAAATTTATCAAACAAAAAATTGATGTCAAAGCCTCTTTGAGATAATATGAAGAGCTTTATTCACCCAACATAGTCACCACGTTCCCAAGGCCTCGAGAGTAAGTGACAAGTTACAAAAGCATCGTTGGATCTCTTATCCAATGGCATTTCCATCACTCGCACTATCGGATTAAATCCAATGGCACTGCTTGGGGAGCAAGTTGAGTCTGTCACGAAAAGAAGGTTCCAATATTTCATCCCAAAATTTGAAGTAATGCGGCCGTCCTTATATAAAAAAAAACCACATGCTTCTCTGTTATGGGGAGATTCAACTTGAATAGTTTCTACACCATAACGTAATTTAATGAAATGAAAGCGTTTACAAGCAAGACACAATAAGACCAATAACAGACTTCTCGTTTCTAAACAGTCCACAGATCATGGCGAGTCGAACAAAGTAACTGTCTGTAGAAGCTACACTGTAGCCAACTCTCGGCAACCTCTGCACATTAGCGTTACTTCGCTTACCAGTATGAAGTTTCAACATTATGCAAAATATATTGATGCACGCACCAGAAGTATGATGCAGTCGAAATACAGATAAGAAGAGGCCAAGACAGACCGTTTTAGTTATTTATGTTTGCAAGACATCCAACAATGGAGGAAAAGAAAAGCCAAGAAAATCATTAGAGTGCTCTGTTGAAAGAAGCAACTCTTCCAAGAAATCACTCCCAAGGTCCTGCAACTCGACGACATTTGAGTCAAAGGCTAAGCATATATTATTACTGTTGCTATTCATTCTTATGTCGTTAACCAACCCGCAGGCAGCACTGTGTAAATGTTTCTGATCGGGTACAAGGGTTTCCAATACTGAGCCGGCCACCTCTTGTACGTGATCACTGTGTCTACTTCTTTCTCTCAATTTTTTTTTCAGCCGCATGGTTGTACTCAATCTATCATCGTCTTCTGCAATATGTTTGTTAAAATCCACCCCAAATGACTCGGCATCTGCCACCTCCATTTTCTTTCTTAGCTCGATATGACCGTTAGACATTCTGATGCGCCGCTGCCGAGAGGCTATAAGTTTAGAGGAGTATGTGTCATTGGTGTCTGCCAAAGCTTTCGTCACGACCTCAATGGGAAAGTTTAAAGTGGCTCGAGTTCCGCGAATGAGAAGAGCAGCTTTATCATAAGCCATGGCGGCCTCCTCCGCCGTTTTGTAAGTCCCAAGCCACACTCGAGCCCCCTGCCTTGCTGAATCTCTTATTTCCGCTGCGAATTTGCCCCACGGACGTCTGCGGACCCCTCTGTACCGCTTCGATTTCTCTGCACTTTCGCGTTGTGCCCGGGTCGTTTGATCGGTGTTGCAGATCGCAGGCGTGTAGGGCGTGGATCCAGTCGCTTCAGGGATCGCCATCACTTGTTGTTCATGAGATGGAGACCATCCATGCTTAGCGGCCTGGTTCAGAAGATCAAAGAGTATCATGTCTTCTGAGTCGTTCTCCTTCAGTGGCAGCAAGGAAATGTCTGCAGGATTCCAGCAGCTTCCTTCTTTCTCATGATTAAGTACACAAGCAGATCGATATTGTATTGAATTAGCAGTCCCTGTGGAAATGAAATGAGCCCATACATCCTCTAAAAGACTCTCTGACGATACCACTCCACCATGATGATGGCGATAAGACCCCTCTGCGCCATGAGGAAAAGCTGTTTCTAGATCCATAACTACTGTTAATTTCAGTATTCAGCTGAGATTTGGACACCAATGACCTCTAATCCAAAAATAAATAAAAGATTGATTGAACGAGCGTTTTAATCGAATTTTGGGGCGATCAGAAGCTTCAACAGAAAAATGGAATCGGACTGTACATCATTGGAAAAACTAACAGGCATGAAGGTTAGCGAGGTTCTGCATCGTTTGATGGAATGGAAATAATATAGCTACAGCAATTGCAATTGAAGACTTAAATTTAGCTGTTGAGTTGGAGGTGGCCAGAATTGGCTTAATAGTCGAGCTGGGTGGGGAGTAGGTGTTCAGAGCGGGAACTCCGGTCCCATGAAAGTATGGAGTTGCTTTCACTTTACTCGGCCTTCCAAGCAAGCATTTTTGGTTCAATAAAGGGAATCTATTACAGTCAAAGGAACCTAGTCCGTATCAAAGACAGGTGCAGTCACTTCATACAGGAACAGGATCATAACTCAATTAATTAATTATTTATAAATTAAAACAACCATTCACAGGAGGAGTTTGTGTCCGGTGTTACAGTTTGAATTTCATTTACGTGATGAAATGGGGGTAACAAATTGATCATATTTTCACATTTAAAAGGTCAACTACTTTGTTTAGCCCACAAAAATACCATAGTTAAGTAGCATACAACCATACTTTTCTTCCCCTTCTTTGGTATTAATAAAGGCATTTATATCATGTTAATGTCGAGAGAATAATATATCTTATAATTTTGAAGTGGATTCTATTTATGCTTATGGATGAAAATGAGAGAAGTGTACTCTCAAGACTATAGATGTTGTTCAAGATTAAAAGAGAATGAGAAAAATGTGTCCAAAACTAATGATAATAATTTCATAAAAATAAAAAATAGCTTATTAGATACAAGCACGAGCTTAACTCCATCTATTATTAAATACAACTATTAGCTTAACTCCAATGATTTTAGAACTATTAGCTTAACCTAAACTCTAATCAAAGTCATATTGGATAACTATTAACTTAAATGTTAGATACAACTATTAGCTTAACTCTAATGATTCTAAGACTATTAGCTCATTTCAACACTAATCACTTAAAAGGCTTAGTCCAAGTGCATTTGGCATCTATGAGTCTAGCTAATGTGCACTCATGTAAGAGTCGAACTCCTAATAAAATAGTTTGAACTCCTGATAAACTCCTCCAAACTCCTAATTAACTCCCGCATCTCGTAGTTGGTCATCTAGCTAATATACAGTTCTTAATTACATGTTAACTTAAACTCTAATCATAGTTATATTGGATAATTATTAGCTTAACTATTAGATACAACTATTAGCTTAATTTCAACTCTAATTACTTAAGGCTTAGTCCAATTGCATTTGGCATCTAGGAGTCTAAAGCTAATGTACATTCATGTAAGAGTCGAACTCCTAACAAAAATAGTTCGAAAACTCCTCTAAACTCCAAATAAACTCCTGCATCTTGTAGTTAATCCCATAGGATTATTACGCCTATTGGCTTATATATCTTAGAATTTTGGTGTGGACTACCACTTATGTTTTTTCATCTTATGGACAAGAATAGGACAAGTGTAATGCCTGGATTGATTCTATGGGCATCCCCCAAAATTCATAATTAACAATTAAAAAAAACAAAAATAGCTTAGTTAACATCTTATAAGTACACTTCATTATAGTTGGAAAAATTAAACTTCAACTTCAAGTATTCAATTATTAGATACAACTATTAGCTTAACTTCAACTCCAATAATGACTTTTACTTGAATTGTGTTTCCTAATTACTTTTTAAATTAACTATTTATATTGGATAACTATTAACTTAACTATTAGATACAACTATTAGATTTTAACTTAAACTATAATCCCAGTTTTATTGGATAACTATTATATTAACTATTAGATAACTATATGTTAACTCAGAATTAAAATGTGGTAATAAAAAAACTATTAGATGAATGCGTAGTTGTACTCTTGACTCCATCTATGAGCCTCAAAAGTCCAACTTCATTCGCGTGAAACTATGCACGGCTCAATAAGCTTTCCATTTGGCAGTGTAGCATCATGAGAACAATAGATTAAGTAATGTACTTTCAAGGTGATAAGCTTCATTCAATCTAAAACTATGCATTAATAATTTATTATAGATCTCAATGTGTGAAATATATACCTATACGTGTATTCCAGACACATTAATCTTATTAATATGGTTGTTGTTGTAGATATATAAACTAACCATGATTATATATTAATATGTTTTGAATAAGTCAATATGTATATATTTGATATATTGATAAGGTTTTTTGTCAAAGAATGTGTTACTTACTTGTATCTAATAGTTAATCTAATATAACAATCACTTAATTTGTGGTTATTAAGTTCATAGTTGTACCATAGATCCAATAAGCCTTATGCCCATTAACTAGATTCTCAAGTGCAGTATCACATGAGATGCACATTACCATGCTAGGAGTTAGAAGGTCACACAAAGTGCACAGTAAAATGCACCTTGACTAAACCTCATGCACATTATCTCTACTTGTAGCTACTAGATGGAGTAAATTCATTTATCACATGAGCTATTTCTTATTATTTATTTATTTATGTATTTTGGATTGCTAGAAAGTGCCCTTATCGCATGAGTTATTTTCTATTCTTTTATAATTGTTAACTATGAATTTTGAACAACCCCATAAAATCGATTTCTATAGTACACTTGTCTCATTCTCCTCTATAGAAAAAAAAGCATAGATGATAGTCCACCCACAAATTCTAAGATATATAAGCCTTTGGGTATAATTATGTTTTAAGGAACGTCTAATAATCTGTCAAAAATCTATCTATTGTGATTGTAAAAGTAATAGGAAATAACATGTGAAATTGGATTTTTAAGTACAAGTTCTTACTTTAACACAACATATTATTCTTTCTCATTTTAAGAATGTTGACTATTTGACTCTCATGTTTTGTTATTTCTTATTATTTTTTAATGTGATATTGTATTATTTATATATTGGGGCGGACTATCATCTATAGAGGATGAGATACGTGTAAGTCTAGATTGATTTTATGGTAGGAGTTGGAAATTCCAAATAAACAATTATAATATATATATATATATATATATATATATAAATGAATTGATAACTAATAGCTAATAGATGTATAATTCATAGTTGATGAATAGATAACCAAGAGTTCATGCCAAATAACTAGAAGAATGCGAGAGAGAAAAAAAAAACTATAAAAAAAAACTAATGGTTGATAAATGGATATCTATATATAAATGTATAAATAAAATATAATTTTTGGTAGACTAATAGTTGATGCTTGAATAACATATAATTTTGTGATACTTAACTTGGTGTATATAAACATTTTATCAACTATAAATTAAGTAACTATATTAATGTAATTTTTAATTATATTTAAAACTATAAAAATTACACCTAGTAAATAAATACATTCACTACCTTCTTCATAAAGAAAGTTTTAACAAAGATACCATGAGGTATCTCATAAACTATATATAGCTGAAAATACACTTTAATTAGTGTTTACGAATTCCATACTTACGTAGAACTAAACGTTAAATGATTAAAAAATTAAAATGATCTTTAAATAAATAACTTAAACCTATTAGTAAACAGTAATTAACATAAAATATAGATAACACACCATATTCAATACAATGACTGAAGTTTAGCTGATAGCCGAAACTTAGTAATTAGCTAAGTAAGAAATCAGTAGACTATTTCGATTCCAAATGGACGCTATATGTGAAAATTTTTAAAACACATAATATCACAAAATTTCATACCCCACTTTAACATAATAATCTTATATTTCATTTAAATATAACAGCAGGTGATAATCTTTAAGACCCCACTTTAACAAATATTATTTTCTTTATTATAATCTTATAATGTGTTTGTAAAAGCTTTTAACATTCTGCTTGACAAGATATTCTATAAAAGTTTAATTTTTGTCATTGACATTTCATTTTAAACCAAAAAATAAATAGAACAAAGTCATCTGTCAAGATACATTGAACATCTTTAAACGCATTTTAAATCTGATCGAATTTAAACATTATTTTATTGACGAAGATGCGCTCATGTTCTAAATCGACTAGCATTCAACTTTTATTTAAAGACAAGCACAAAAGAAAAACTGTGGAGTTTTATTAGCGCATGTTTGAACTTTGGATTCACCTATTTTTATTATTGACGAGATCTAAGCTATTAATAAGGTGTGGTGATTTTATTGATATTTTAATGTCTTGCCTAAATAATCAATCGACTTTTTCTTTTAAAAGACTGAATTTTTATTATTATTTTGTTTATGCCAACGAAGGATGTTTAGTTATGTTTTATTATCTACAATTTTGTTTATGTTTAAAAAATCGTGTTCAATTTGGACATGGGCAAGCAACTCTTTTGGATCATTTTATAACTAGTCAAGTCTTCCTTTGAATGAATTCATAACGAATTTATGTCTAAATACAAGTTTGATCAAAGTTCTTGGCTTCTTACGGGAATAAAGGGCATACGGGCGTTGGCCTGTAATGCTACGATTATATTCTTGTCAATCTATCAAAGATCTCGACAATTCCGGCAAACTGGAGACGTAGCATTGCCATTTAGAAAGCCATCCAAAATATAGCATCCGCTATTTCTTTAAAATCAATGTATAGTTATAATGCTAACGAAAGAGAATTTTCAGTTGACCAATTTCTTTCAACGTGTATTGAATATTGAGTTAATCCACCGTTTATATTTATGTTTAACGAAACGTGATATATTATATTATTATTATTATATATATGAGAGAGATTGGAATACAGTTTCTGATGTTGGAATCTTACAACCTGTCCCATTATCGCCATCCAAAACGTCAGCAGTGGAAGATGCAGATGCCGTACACTCGATTTTATTTAAACAGAAGACGTAATTATGAGTATGTAAACTGTGAACAAACACTGAACCTAGTCCTGCACAATTTTGTTATTTGAAATAAGCCGAAAACGTTTTTGAAATTGAAAATAATGGTTATCATTATCGACTAAGAAAATTTTATTTTTTTTATGTATTTATTTTGAAACGGATAAAAATGGCTATCAATATCAACTATGGAGAATTTTTAACTAGAACAGATAAAAAAGAATTACTTGATGTGTTTTTGTGTTAAAAAACTATAATTATAGATGAATTATATAAAAAAAAAACATTAAACACAAATTATGTAATATGTTAGGCACAAGAATCAATAATCAAAGCAAATAATCAAAGCAATTACCGGAGGTGCCAGATTAAATAAAACATTAATTAATTTTTTTTTTCTAACTATTAGAATTAATTGATAATTGTATAAATTTAGTCATATCCACACTAAATACATGGATATAATTTAACTCATTAATTAATTAAATTGATAAATGTTTTTATTTGAAATTTGGGGTGGACTAAGGCCTATGCTTTTTCATCTATGGACAAGAATGAGAAAAGTGTACCCTTAGAGATTGATTTTATGATAGTTGTTCAAAATTTGAAATAAAGAATTATATAAAAATAATAATATAAAAAATAACTTGGTGGATGTTGAATGGATAACTCATAACTGATAAATGGATAACCAAGAGTTCATGAAAGATAACTAAAATAATGCCAGATAAAAAAATAATAATAATAAAAAATAACAGGTAGTTGGTAAATAGATAACAGTAAGAATATATGTGATAACAGGTAGTTATGCATCGATAATTCATAGTTGAAACAGTTTAACTAGAAGAATATGAAGAATCAAAATCAATTCTAAACGGTCTGCCATTCCATGGCTATCTCTCAACTATTTGATCCCTCTCTACCTGATCAGCCACAAACTATGTGAATATGCTAGTACTTTACATTAAAAAAATGTATACCTCTGTCATTTGCACATCCACTGCAGATACAGAACGCATGCAAAGGTTTTCCTTAGTATAATTACGGTGGTGTTCTCCGTTTGGGTAATTAAATGTTTGTAATCCAAATGTATATAATTTATATTTGATTTCGTTTTTAACTAAATGTTTCAAATTGCCAGTGCACATAGTAGAGCTATTTTGGTTTATTACAATTTATCTATATGCATGATGGGACAAATTTCAATGCACAAAATAAATGTTAAGTAACCAGCCAATTTTTACAATTGAAATTTTGCACTGTTTTTAATTTTAGCATCTCCATTTTCATGCGATGATTTGAAAATGTGGGAAATGCATAAACCCTTTCAATTGGAAATGTGGGAAAACAGTTTCTTTTGAATGGACCATGATTCAATTCCACTTAAGTGTTTCAGACCCCTAGAACCAACCCTATGTACTAAAACAGGGTGAGGTGTAACCACGATTTCAATGAAAATTCCAGTAGTGAGGATTTAGCAAGATTTATACAAGAAGGAAGGTGCACTTTTAATTCAGCCAATAATTATTTCACAGTTTACCCTAATGAGGTAAATGTCCCAGTGAAACGAGAACGTGCAGAAACCTACCTAACAAGTGGACGAATGATGGAGTCCAATGACATGTTCACTGCTACAGATGCTCAGGTGGAAACGAGCGCGAACAGACCTTTCGAACTTTCTTATCGCTTCAATGGTCTCCCTTGTCTAACAAAAAAATGCAAAATAAGGTGTAAGGATTGGTACGAATATGATTTTAGGTGCGATATATCAAACTCTGATATTGTTTTGGATGTTATTTGTGGACATTAAAAACCAAACAGTTCATGAGGAAGAGACTTTTAAATATTGAAGCATGGATAAGGAAATTTCATTTTTCAAAAGGTAGTGTATTATTTGTTAGAGGACCATTTCATCACCAAATATGTCAATACTTATTATTTTAACACTAGAATCAAGATATGAAGTTGAGTTTGAAGGAACTAGTTTTGGAATGCTAGGGGACCGGAGGCGAGGTGCTAGGGATTCGGGCGAAGCAACGTGAGCGTGTGGCGGTGATGCAGATTGACGGGAAGGCCGCAGGGCAGGGCAACCTGCAAGCCCCCCTAGGGCTGGTCATGGCAGATCCAGAACCCAGAACCCTATCTCAGGGAAGGGAGGAGTGGGGATGGCAAGCAAGAAGGAGGGGGAGCAGAAAGGTAAAAGATCTGGCACGGCCCGGTTGTTTGCCGAAGGCCTCAATGATCCTAGTGATTCAGATCATATCAGAACATGTGAGAGGCAAGATCGAGATGTGGAAGGAAAAGGCCCTTATTGGTAAATTTATGGGGGTATGGCCCAAAGAAAGAGATCTGGTTCAGTGGATTAGCAACGTGTGGAACCCGACTAGCCACTATGACTTACAGCTTGGATCTAAGGGATTTTTCACCATAATATTTTTCAATCAAGAAGACAGGGATCGAATCTTGGAAGGAGGTCCATATTTTTTCTTTTCGGCTCGTTTGTACTTGAGGCCATGGAGAGAGCGTTTTAACCCAGAAACGGAAGACATGACGGTTGCCCCAGTATGGATTCGCTTATTCTCACTTCCTGGAGAATATTGGGATCTGGAGACCCTGAAGGATATTGGGAACACCCTGGGGAAATTCATAAAGGTAGCTGAGCAAACTAGGGTTCAATGATATACATCTTTTGCTCGGATTTGTGTTTACTTGGACCTATCCAAAGAACTCCCAGAAGCCATTTTCCTAAACTAGGAAGACGAGGAATGGATTCAATCCATCGATTATGAACAACTACCTTTTCGGTGTAGGAAATGCCATGAATATGGTCACCTGGGAAGGGATTGTCCTAAACTGAAATCGGTCGCAGGAAACCTTCGTCATAAGCAGGAAGGCGAAGGTGAGAAAGATGGCTTCACTTAGGTTAAGTCCAGGCGAAGGAACAAGGGTGGGGGATCAACCAAATCCAGGAGGGAGCTTGCATCAAAAACCCCTCGCTCCACCAACCCCTTTGAGGTGTTAGGGGAGGAAACGCCTGATGCAGATAAAGGCAAGGAGAAGGGATCAATAGAGCCACAGCAGGAAAGAGTTAAGGACTCAGAAGGAGATGGGGTGCAGTAGATGGAAGTCATGGAGGAGGACAAGGGGGAAGAAATGGAACTGGGCGAGCTAGACCTGGACGCGATCGAGGAAGAATGTGGAAAGAAGGGAAAGGGATATGTGCCTCGGCACCAGATCAAGCTTCTCCAGGAAGCTATCATTAGAATGGGGGCCCATCAGGATCTGGGGATAGAATCGGAACTGCAAAAAGGCAGTAAAAGGAAATCACTGGAAGAAGAGCTCGGGAGGGGAAGGAAAACAAACAAACAACATATAGCTGCAATTGGGGTTAAACTCATAGAATCAGGCCAGTACCCTACAATTCGGGTGGCTTTCTCTGAAGTTAGTAAGGTGTGTTAATGAAGCTTATATCCTGAAATATTAGAGGGTGCAACAACCCGAGGAAGTGGAAGACTCTAAACAGGAAGGTAACGCAGGAAAACCAAACATCTTGTTCCTTCAAGAAACTAAGTGCAGCTTGGAGGGTTTGGAGGAAATCATAAACAAGATCTGGAAAGGATGTCAATTAATGGCCCTAGATGTTGTGGGACAAGCAGGTGGTATTGCAATCCTTTGGCAACTTGGATTGGTGGAACTCTTAGGTTAGCGGGCTAATAAATTCTCATTGATGGTTGACTTTCATCTTTTGGACACTGGTGTGAAAGGATCGATGGGGAATATCTATGGCCCGATTAGCTTTCCGGAGAAACATGCCTTCATAGATTTCCTCAGTTGGGTCAAAGGGAAAGCTAAGGTAGGGAATTGGGTAATAGGAGGGGACTTTAACCTCATAGCTAACTTGGGGAAGAAGAAGGGGGGGAGACGTTTCCTGGATAAGTACCAAGAAAATTTCTGTGATTTCTTGGCTCAAAGCTCTCTAGTAGATCTGGAGATGGGCAATGGATGTTTTACATGGAACAATAAGAGAGGAGGGGATCATCTGGTGGCATCTTGGCTGGACAGATTCCTGGATTCAGAAAATATTGTTCACAGTACGGGGGAAATAATGGCAGATGTACTCCCGGCGGCTGGTTCTGATCATTGGCCAATATGTCTCAACTGGGATTGGTCCAATACCAAACTGAGGAAACCATTCAGATTGGAGCAGGTTTGGCTGGAACATAAGGACTTTAAGGAATGAGTCACTCAATGGTGGCAGGAATTTGTCCCCCATCTTGGAACCAATATGTACCGTTTCTAGCAGAAGCTTAAATCCTTAAAAGACAAAATACAGATGTGGAATAGGGAAGAGTTTGGTAATATATTTGAAGATAAAAAGAGGCCGATAAGTGAACTAGAGCTTATAAATAGAGAGGGAATGGAGAATGGCTAGAATGAGGACATGAAGGCCAAAGAAAAGGACCTTTGGGGTCAACTTGAGGCAAGGGCGAGACATGAAGGAATATTTTGGAAGCAGAAGGCAAGAGTAAAATGGCTTCAGGAGGGCAAGAGGAATACAAAGTTTTTTCATAACTCGGTCATTCAGAACAGGAGTAGCTCGAGAATCCAAAAGCTTCAGAAGGATGATGGTAGTAGGATAGAGACCAGACGAGAGATAGAGGAGGGACTGACCTAGCACTTCTCCGAGATCCTCAGCGGATATGGGGAAGATAGAGGGCGAGCTATAGAGAGGATCACTCGCCTGATTCCTAGGTCTGTAACAAGAGAGAATAATGAGATGCTGATCAAGCCAGTGACCATGCAGGAAGTTCAGGAAGTCGTCAACCAGATGGCCTTAGGGAAATCTCCTGGTCCTAATGGCTTCACCTCAAATTTCTTTCACTACTTTTGGGATCTCATCAAAGTGGAGGTCTTTGAAATAATTGAAGAATCTAGAGACAAGAACGGGGTTCTAAAAGCTTTTAATGCAAACTTCCTTACTATAATCCCCAAGGAGGCTGGAGCTGACAGTCCAAACAAATTTTGTCCAATTGCCCTATGTAATGTAATATACACGATTATATCTAAAGTGATACCCAACCGGCTAAAACCCCTCCTTCCCAACCTCATTTGCTCTAAGCAATTTGGGTTTGTGGAAGGTCGATAGATCCTGGATGAAGTCATCCTCGTTCATGAGGTGATCCACTCGTTGAAAAGCACTCAAAGGCCAGGCATGATGATAAAGCTAGATATAGCAAAGGCTTATGACAAATTAAGTTGGCAATTTATGGAGAAAATGCTGGAAGCCTATGGTTTCTGTCAAGGGTGGATTGAATGGGTTATGAACCTAGTCACAACCCCGTTCTTTAGCATCCTCCTAAATGGCTCCCCTACCCGTGTTTTCCAGACATCTAGAGGTATCAGACAAGAGGATCCCCTTTCCCTCTTCCTCTTTGTTCTAATGGCAGAGGGCCTGAGCCGTCTCATTAAGACTTAAGCTGAGAATGGGGAGTTGAGGGGAATAAAAATCCATGAAGGTATGGATACGTAGACACATCAGCAATTTGTTGATGATGCCATGCTCATGGGGCACCCTTCAGTCCAAGAAACGAGAAGCTTCAAAAAGTGCTTGATCGTCTTTGCTAGGGCGTCGGGCCTCGTAGTCAATCCCAATAAGTCCCAATTTTTTTCATGAACACAGACAGAGTCACCCAGAGGAACATCATCAGGATTCTGGTATTTTTGAAAGGGACAATTCCTTCCAAATATCTTGGATTACCTTTGGGGATGGGGCAGCTGAAGAAAGCCTCCTAGTAGGATCTTCTAGACAAAATGAAACAAAATCTCTCTAGTTGGGTTCTCCGTCCACTAAATCTTCCAAGTCGACTGATTTTGGTAAAAGCGATTATGTAGGCTATGCCCATATACCTCTTCTCGATTCTCTCATCCCCAAAGTTAGTTTTACGAGCTATTCGAGGTATGCAAAGGAACTTCCTTTGGGACAGTAGGGAAGCGAAAGTGAAATTTGTCTTGGTCAGTTGGGAAGGAATCTGCAAACCAAAGGAGTAGGGGGGGCTAGGGCTAAGGGATCCGAAACTCATGGCAAAGGTTCAAGGAGTGAAAATCTGGTGGAGATGGGAAAATCAGTCAACAGAACTGTGGGAAAGACTTTGGCATACCAAATATGACCAAGACAAACCCAATCAACAATTGATAAGATATAACGAGGAGCCGAATGGTTCTCCCATCTGGTTGAAAGCTTTAAAAGGTCGAGACTTGGTGCAAGACCACAACTTCAAGGAGATAAGGGGGGGGGAAACGACCAAGTTCTGGGAGGACTCTTGGAATCAACTTCCCAAGTTAAGGACGGACCCAATATGGCAATATATGAAGGAGAAATCCATTGAGGAGGGAAAGGAGAAGGTAAGCCAATTTTGGGCTGTCCGAACCTTGAAAGGGCAGCAACAGTGGGAGTTCACAGCAAAACCAGACCTAATGAGTGAAGAGGAGTGGAGAGCCTTCCAGGAGGAACTCCACCAGAGATTCATAAGAGTCAAGGAAGGCCTAGATATTTTAAGGTGGGGCTACAAGGAGAAAGGCACATTTAGTATAAAGGAAGCCTATAATCTCAAGATTGGCCAACACGGGGGTGGAGAAGGAATATGGAAGAAGATATGGACAATGAACCAATGGCCAAAAGTGGCCCTCTTCATCTGGTTGGTGGTCAAAGGAAGAATTCTTACTAGTGAAAACCTCCGACGTCGAGGTATACAGGGGCCGTCTCAGTGTTGCCTTTGTTTTCAGGAGGAGGAAACCATGGGCCACCTCCTTAATAGCTTCCCGTTTGCTTCTGTCATATGGGACAAAGGAGAAATAGGGTTCAGACGGAGTGACAGGAGGAGAGGACACCTAGCCCAAATGCTGAGTGATTGGAGCTCAAAAGAATTCAAAAATCGAATCATTCAGATGGTGTGGGAAGCTTTCCCGGGCATGGCAATGTGGTGTATATGGAAAAAGAGGAATGGTAGGATCTTTCGAGATAAACGCAATTACACAAACTCGGTATGGACAACGGTGAAAGACAATCTACTATCCACAATCAGAAGTATGCAATGGAAGGATCAAGATAAGATAATACCTCCAAAGGAAGCTCACATAGCGAATTGTTGGGGGCTTGACAAAGCCCATATGACAGGCTTTTGCAGTCGGGATAATATTTTCATGCCTTCTAGTCCCTCCTCCTGGTCTCCTCCCCCGTCCCAGGTGTTCAAGCTTAATTTCGACAGGGCCTCCAAGGGCAATCAAGGGCCTGCCGGCTATGGTGGGATATGTAGGGATCATAGTGGAAGGATACTTTCCATATTCCTTGGTGCTCTGGGAATGGACACCAACAATTTGGCCAAATTAGAAGGTTTAATTTGTGGTTTTGAAAGCATGTTCAGAGGCAGATACTTCCCAGTTATCATAGAAGGAGATACCAGGGTCCTGATACATATGGAAAAGAAAATGGTGATCGGGAAAGATTTTGCAAAGGTGGCCATAAGCTGGCGCCTAGCTAGCAAAATGGAATCATTGAGAACTATGCTTCACGCCCACTCAGATGTATCCTTCTGTCATGTCAGACGCTCTGCCAACAAGGCAGCTGATCTATTAGCCAACGCCGACGTCGAAGGGGACGTGGGGTTCCAAGTCGATAGCTTGGAGGACTTTAATGTGGATGCATGGGCTCGGCAGCGTAGGAAGGTGGTAGAGAGGGACTATGACGGAAGCCAACATATGGAGCGTCCGGACGATTGTGGCATGGGAAATGACAGGGGGCGTGAGCATGCTTGGCCAGACCTCTCTTAAATGAATTGCAAATCCACATGGCCAATGGGCTGGACCATGAGGTGGCTATCCTTTGCCATCATAATGGTTTGCAGTGTAGGAATGGATGGGACAGGCCAGGAAGAGCAGGATCGTCGGAAGGATTGGGTTTTAATGACCGTCAGGATCTTTGAGGCAGGAAAAGGTATAAGGGCAGTTGCTGGTATGATTGGAGTGACGCATGGGAAGTACTGGCCTGGGGAAATAATCATGGTCCCTTCTTCATTTTATTCTAGGCTGAGCTCTCCACCCTTCATCTTTCTTCGAAGCGTGGCCTGTGTATTGGCGCCCCCCCCCCCCCCCCCCCCCCCCCCCCCCCTT
>LPNX010510675.1:73409-99089 GCA_001517045.1 Pseudotsuga menziesii
TTGCCTTGCAATATGGCCCCCAAACAGCCACTGAAAAACATCCAAAGCCAGGACGAAGTTGCTAATGGCCGGGACAGAAAGGGGAAGGGTAAAATGCTTCCAATGAAGCCTGCGACAAGGTTGCAGGTTTAGGCTTAAGAAGCGATGGATTTTTATAAGGAACATGTGCCTCTGAGCATTAGAATAGAAGTGGAAAAGGTGGTGGGCGACTTGTGGGCATAGGTAAAAACCATATCTTTGGAATATCTTCACAAGGAGGTGGTGGACTAGGTCCTCAACCCTGGTACCACGATGGGAAGAGCCTCTGCCTATGACTTCCTACTAATGTTGTATTGGGTGAATATGCGATTGGTTGGCCACTCCTCCGTTGCAAGGGAGGCCAAGTTCGAAGGGGATGTAGAACCCATGAAGTCTTGGAAGGATCACAATAGCGAATGCCATCTGATGCATTAGAAAATTGATGTCATTGCGGCAAAGCTGAACATTCCCTTCTATCCAATGGGAAGGGGGCCAAAGGAGTTCGCTCGCCCTAGGGAGAAGGGCAGCCATCGATGCAATGCGCTATGTGGTCGACAAGGCGTGGCTGCTACCCAGGTAACCTCCAATGTTCAGGTATTTGCTGCTATTCCTCGAATGGATTCCGACCCCCGGGGTATGGCTTGAAAACTGGTTTGCTTATCTTTTTTCCTATGATTATAGTTTTTCCTATTATGCAGTATATACATATCTTATGGTCCGGTTTTGGTTTATCTGTATTGGGGTTGGGGATGGCCAATTTTGATTATAAGGGGTCTATTAGAAATAACTGTAGTAGTTCAGGTTATAAGGGGTATATGAACTTATGGGGGTCTGTGGGAAGGGAGCTTAAGTATTGAGCTGGGTTATTGGAGGGAAGCCCTGGATGCTATGCTATGATAGTAATGTAATTTTGGCTTCGGCCCTGTGAAGTAATATTATGTTTTATTTACAACAAAAAAAACATTGGAATTAAGATATGGTTAGATTATACAATCTATTTATTTATTATAAAGGAGAGGCCTCTTTGTGCTCTGAAGTTGGTTGGCTCCTGCCTATCCATTCCATCTCCATAGAGATTGTTTTGTGAGTGCTTCTTTGGTTTAGTTTCTTGTAAGTGTTTATAAAAACTCCTAAACAACACCCTTCCGCATCATACACTAAAATGGTTAAAACAAAAAATAACCTTAGTAAGTTTCTGTAGGGACTACCCCCCTTTGATTCGTTAGGAGTTAGCCTAAATGGAGAAGCTGGGATCAGGTGACAACACTTGGCTCTTTGCTTGCCCCCAAGGCCGCACCTTTCCCGCTTAGGGAAACATGAGTCCAAAATATTTCTGCTAATGGTGTGCATTTGACTAAGGATTCTTTTAACTAAAGAAAACGTGTCTCATTTCTTTCATTAGAAGTCATGTTCTATTGGTGGTGCTTGTGATTCATTTCCACTATGGCCTTCCAAATATCCTCATGGTGAGATGACTAAGTCGCTTCCATTTCTTGCAGTTTGCATTGGATATCCTCTACCTCATCAACATGAACTCTGGTGCTTCCTTCAATGTCATCAATTTGGGTATCTAATCCCATTATGTCAATGGAGATCCTCCTTTCCTCTTCCAGAATAGAAAAAGAAACCTCATACATGCACCTCAACATTTTTTTTGTAATCAACCATAATTCTTTTCAATTCCTTGACCTCTCAAAGCATCTTCTCCACTGCTTTCCTCCATGAATGTAGAGTTGCAATCACCTACAAGCTGACCATCCTTGCAACCTTTTAAGACTAAGTTCCTTCCTTCTCTACTCGAAACTCACAAATTGTTAAACTGGTTCCATAATTAAGAAGATCTAGAGCATGCAAAGGATATCTCAGATGATCCATACTCTTGTTCTTCACATGTATGCCAAAGGAATGAGCATGAGTAAGGGTGGTACAGATGTAAGGCCCTAGACAGGGGCTATAAATGCATATTAGTCTCCATCTTCTCATCCATTTACTCTCCCACCAACTCACCAATCCCTTAGGATGGTGAATGCTTCCATTTCGACCTCAAGAGGGGAGGGCTAGAATGTTGAGGTTGTTCCCTTTATTATTCCATAACCAAAAGAAAAACTACTTCTTGCCTATGAGTGAAAGTAAGATGCCCATAGAAATAGATGGAGTTGTTTATCCTAAATTCACCTTGGCTTAGTTTGGATCCTGAATTTTCAAGTCTATCCACGTCCTTATTACAATGAAACTTGACGTGAAAAAATTGGATCACTGAGATGTCCAATATAGAAGCCATTTAAGTATGTTTTGCACTCTCTCATCCTCTCTATCTTTCCCATTCTGAATATTCCTCATATTTTGAATGACAATTCGAAAGTCTCTGAAGACCTGATAGCTCCCTATGTGCAACTGTGTCATAGTTTCTATTCCATGTATAATCATCGCTCATTTCTCCTGATTATTTATCCACTTTCCCGAGCTCCACACAAAATAATAAATCTTATTTTCTCTTAGATTGAAGATAACCCTTCCCATTTAACATATTTTAAATAAATTTAATTTATTTAATTTTTATTTTGTTATTATTAATACACCCTATATTGTAATATTATTGCATTCTAATTTATTGTATACTTCTTTGTTAGGTTCCCCATACAAATAACATTTCCATTGAGGATTTATTGTAATATTATTGCATTCTAATTTATTGTATACTTCTTTGTTAGGTTCCCCATACAAATAGCATTTCCATTGAGGATTTATGAATACATGGTAAATAATGGTTTGAGGTTAGTGGATATTAACTAAACAAAAGTGATGTCCATGTGTATTTTAATCTTCATAATTAAATAAATGGCGAAAATTGGGCATTTCAATTAAGGATTGATGGAGACATTTTAATAAATAATGGTTTCATATCAATGGATATAAATCGGAAAGAAGAAAACAAAATCTATATTTCAATCTTGAATTTTAAAATTGTTAAATTATATTAAATAAAACATATTAATATATAATATAATATAGTATTCAACACTTTGTTGTTGTTGTTATAAAATTGCTATATCTAATTATATGTTATTAATTTAAAAATAATTATACCATAAGTTTATTTTTTATATAATATGTGAGAATATTTATAATTAGATTCAGTTTAATTCTATTTAAATGATGTAGTTATTTATACTAAGTGTGTGTATTGTTTCTTAAATGTTTTTAATTTGAGAGACTGATCTTTGGCCTAAGAAACTATGACCCAGAGACATTTAAGTCATCAAAATCACATGGGGATCGCATTGGTTTGGGTCACACCAACCCTTAGCATGGGTAAATTTTTTTTATGCCTCCTTCCACCACCACCAAGTTTTGAACCATGGGCCTCCTAACAATCAAAACCCCTCAAATACAAACCACGCTAGTAAGACTTGACAACATACATTGGTATATTAAAATAATATTATATTAACAATTAATACTTGATTTTAATTTATAATTAATTTAGTAATATTATAGTGTCATAATAATGTCTATATTCATAAATTTATTATACAAGTTGAAAGGAAGTGTATCATTGTATTCGATTTCATGTTGATTAAGTATTAGTTTGGAAATTGACTAAATTATTTTCCCAAATTTCCCATGTATTACATTAGGCATCCATTTTCTATTTTTTTTAAAGATTAAAACAAATTTATTTTTCATGCAATTCACTAAGAGGTTGGGGTCTTATTGTCGACCGACAACAATCTTTTCGGTATCAGAAAAGATCTTTTAATTCTCTCTTGCTTTAATAACATCTATTAATATGACATTTGACATTGTTTCAAAGTTTTACATGTGTTAATATGACATTTGGCATTGTCATAGGTTTTATTGACAATTTACTAACATAGAATTCAATAACACATAATTCAGTGCACTTGCGTTTTTTCAAATTGCTCTTATTAGTCCCTGCCCTCGGCTAGCAGGGAATCTATGAATGGACTTGCTTCCATTTCAATTAGATGGCATGCAAATTTAAGCAACTTTCAAACTATCTATCTTAAGTTTTTCATTTCAGACTCTGACTAAGACTTTCAAAGGACTAATCAAAATTAACGGTACTTTATATCAACCAATTACAAACTTTGGCCTCTTATTTGGCCTCATCCCGAGGTTGTTCATACAAAAACCTTATGTTAAAATGTACATTGGTGGGTAGTGACCAGGTAGTTTTTTATCAAGCCTTGTAATGCTAGAATAATCTCTAGCATTACTACTCTAACAGTAAATGTAATCTTTCTTTCATTCTCTAATGTACTCTTCTATGTGGAAATTGTGTCTAGCTGCTGCCAGATTGAAAGGAAGCTGCCAGTCATCAGTCATCCGCTTAACATAGCACCTCCCACTGCCTTAAACTTCCACCGTGCTCCTACCATCGCCTTTAACTTCCACCGCCCTTCTCTAGCACTAGTGAAATCAAAACCCAATCTTTCATCCATGAAGCAACCCTTTCTGAAAGCTCATTAGCAGTAACATATTCAAGGTTCAAGCTATGGAGATCGACACTAAGCTTAAATCCCCATGAACATCCACCATGTAGAGCGCACAACGAGAGTGGATATAGCCTTACATGCAGAGGAAACACAACAACTAATGAAAAAGAACAATCAACGACCACAACCTTGAGGTGACTTGGTTTCCATTCTTACTCTTATTACCGTTCTTGTCCCTGATGCCGCCAAAACCACTCGAAGGTTGTTTTTTTTGTTCTTCTCAACATCACACAAAGTTGATTGTTTCCCTCTCAGATTTTTGCAGCATCTAATTGTTGTTGCTGCAACAAAATCTACGAAGAAACAAAATATATTATTTGCATAATAAAGTAATCTGCTCAAACAATTAACTCAATAAATTGATATGTTCCCATTGTTTGATGTTATTGACATGTATGATTTATTTTTAAACCCCCTTTGAATGCATTGTTCTTCTATAGAAACACTGAAAGTTGAAACCGATGTTACACGGATCCCCTCACATTTTTACCAACAAACAGATATTGAAATTCATTAACAATATACAATAATATGTAGGGAATAATATTTACTAGAGAGAGTAAGGATCGACTGAAGAGGCAAGTCAAAATGGGATCATGTTTAGCTTTGTTATGCTCTAAAAAATATTCAATAGAATAGAGATGATGAATGGAAGGAAAAGGTCAATCTGCCAGTCCGATGAGTATAAGAAAAGAGTTATTTCATTCCTTACATGTATTTATCTATGCTACATAAATGGATTACAATTCTAGATCAAGGACTATATACTGCCATAAACACTTACATAATGACACAATGCTATGCAATAGTGCTCCTCTCCTTTAGCTAGAATTGAGGGGCTCATGCGATTTGGTCCGGATTGTATACTTTTCGACCGGAAGGAACACATAAGATGATCGGCTTGCACACATAAGAAGCACTTCAGATAATTTAAGTAAATATTATACTTTAGATTCAAATCCCATCTCTCGAGCTTTAATTATTGAAATTCCCGTAGATGTAATATTATGTTTTCTCAAGCAAAAAAGACTGTTACAAATCTAGTATGGGTTAATACCTCTCTTCTATGGAAAATGTGGACAGATCCAATTTTTATTTTCCGGCACCTGCTCAATATCTTCCCCATAATGCAATTTCAAGCAGGTTCTACAAAACACGCAAGTATTAGAATGATATGTTGAGCAATCTATTTTTCCTATGCAGACCTTTGTAATGTCCCCATTAACACAAAGTTCACAATTTTCTTCCTTACAGATCTTCCTTAACGTCTGGGCAGCTGTGCATTTCCCTGCATTGTATTATGTGCAATATTTCTTATTCCGTAAAGATGATTCTTCTTAGTATCTGACTGGAAAATTCCCTTATTTTTGGTATGCGAAGGCGGCGATTACAAGTCACTGTATGAGGTGACGGAAGTTCTATTTTTCAAACGCTCTGAATGAGGAATGGGAGTTTTGTCTTCAAACAACCATTTTGATTTCTAAGTAGAGTGGTTTTTGAATTTGTTCGGGGTTTTTCTGACCCTTAAGATTTATCTCATATCTTGTCCCTGCTTTTGAACTCCCGAATGTGCCAATGGAACTTAGTTCTTAGCATTCCTGGCCATGCTTAGAGATTCATCTGCATTGTTTGGGCATTTCTTTTTAGATTGTTTGTGATTTACCATATTTTTAGATCTTCTACCTATTTTTGGAGCATCAACTGTGCTAGACAAGCTTGGTTCTCAGCTATCTTGGACATGCATGAAGACTCATACTCACTGTGGGGAAAATTTCCCTCGGACTTGTCCTGCTAATTGCAATTTTCCACGTTGATCAATTCCTGTCTTAAGAAAGTATGGCATGCTCAAAAACTTCCCCTCCACACTTTTCTACACCATCTACAATCATGGTAAATGTCTGGAACCCAAATGAAAAAGTACATATATATAAATTGCTAACGTACACAAGCTGGAGATGTCCACCTGGTCATTTACTTATATGCCAAACGCAGCTAGTACTTTATTAAGCCCCACAATTCATACCAGAATGTTAATTAAATCGCTCAGAAGAAATAAAGCATTGTTTAGTTTCCAATGTTACCTGTAACCAAATTTGTAAATTCTTCCACCACATGCATGCATGGAAATTCATGTTAGATATGCTTGGTAAACAACAAAGACATCATGCCACTTGCTATTCATGCATGATGAATGAACTCGCTTCAGCGGTGCTGAAGCAAAGCACATACATTTGTTCTAGTGGCATGCAATGTTGTTATCGACCACCTTGCCCACTTTGTATATATAAAAATGATAAAATATAAAAAATAATACTTATAATATTTATGTCGAAAAATATTTTTACATAATTGACAATATTTTATTTCTTAACCGGTCTACAATATTGTTGTAAAAATACGTGTTTGTAGTCATGTGACTGCTTTGGTTTTTTCCACTCCACACACCTACCAACATATTTGACTCCTCTATTGTCACATGCCCCAATTTTGTAAAATAATATTATCTTATTTTGATTTTATCCCAAGACATTATGTTAAATTTAATGCTAAGTTGTTACTGATGACTTAGCAGAGTCAAGGATGTGGAATGTAATTCTGAATATTTTAATTTTAAATAAATAAAAGTGGAGACAACAGCTTGGGAGAGCTGTTAAAAAGAGTGTTACTGGTCAAGTTGGTGGAGGAGACTAGGTGGAGAGCAAATAGACAAGTGGAAGCATCCTCAAACACTTCCTATGTTGCAGGTGGCAACCTCCCTACATTTGGGGTCATGATCCCACAAGAAAGTGGGATCAGAGTAGGTGGCTCAATTAATGACAACTAACCCAAAAAGACCTAGGCAATCTTAATAAAAGTAGCCATTGAAGAGAGATGAGGCTGCTCATTCCAGGAGAAGAATCATTCAGGTGAATGCACTTCAAGGAATTCATTGGGAAGGGAGATTTTGAGGAAGGCGTTTGAGGGGTAAAACTGCAGGAAAGTGATCTAGTACAGCTTTGCAGCTGAAATATCTTACCGTAGTATGCAAAGTTGGTATTGAGTCTTTGGACTAGTACTTTGTTGTTTGCTCCACCTAGTTCCAGCCAAGGAGACTAGAACAGGCTCGGGGGTCATGAGAAGTCACTGTTTGAGCGCTCTTCAGGAGTTGGTAGGGAGGAACGGCCTCCCATTGCTGTTGTCATCCAGCTTTAAAAATGGGTTCCATTATTTTTTAATTTATGTGTTAAAGTTTATATCTGTGTGTGAACAAATAATGAATGATTATATGTTATGTTGTAAATTGTTAAGTTTGAAATCTCTTAGTTGTTTTAAGCTAAATCTGTTCTTTGATGAAAAATAAATCCTACCTGTGTTTTTCCCCATCTGGAGTAATCCAGATTGTACTCTAGCACAGGTAGTGTGTTTAAATGAATGAAGTATGATAGGAATATGAAATGAAATGTTTATCAGAGTATTGAAATGATTTCTTTCAGTAGATAGTTTTTTTCCAGAAAGTATATTAATCTGTTTCATAGAGTAGTTGTCAGATCTAGACTGTGTATTTTAGAATATCAGAAAAGAAAAAGAATTATATTATTTACTAGTAGTAGTATGTTTAAGTATGTAATTCATTCTTCTACGCAATACCTACTTCTGTAAACTATATATCTATACTGAAACAGAAGGAAAAGAAAGATCAGTTGAATGCTTAATATTTATGATAAGTAAAGATACAAATACCGTTCTGTTAGTTTATTTCGTTTCCTACTAATGATAGCTATTTTACCTGCAACTATCTAAATTGTAAGTAAGGATAGGTAACGTGATTAAAATCTAATGATAAACTAATTGAATTAAGAAATATCATAATTAAGAGCTTAATAGCCCTTATAATATTATTTCTCTTAGAATCAAAATAACGAACATACAGTAGTAACCTATGCATATAATATTATTAATAAAGAACTGTTCATACACTTGCAGACAAGTTAGATGTAAGGAGTATTAACAGGTTAAAGGTCCTTATTCCTTTCACTAAACTTACAAAAATAATCTAATAAATAAACACAATTATTATAGACTGCTCTCAGTCTTATTTAATAATATATATAAATACTAACATAAACTTAAGAAAATACATTATTCATAGATAATAATATTATTAATACAAATAATATTATTATTAACAATAAACAATATTATTATAAATTATTAATTCTTTTAAACAAGCTGAAGAAAACCTTGTGATAGTAATAGAATTAACAAAATAACAATACATAAATTATTACTTATTAAAAGATAAATAGGATAAACCCTAGCTCATAATCTGAGCATAATCTATCTGTATTTTTATATAATGTAGTAACCTAGGTGAAACATAAGTTAGTTCTTTTAAACTTTTAAAGAACCAACTAAAAATATTATGCACAAAAATGAAACACATTACTGATCAACATATACAAAATGTGTTTACAAAAGAAACTGTGCCCTTTGTTTTACTAACAGCATGCATCTATGGAAATAAATGTGAGGGTTAAAACCCTTAAAATTTTTACATTTACAAGTACCAAAACATTAAAATCAAATTTACATAAATTAGGTTACCATTAATAACCAGGTTAATATAATTTACTCACAGTCTTTTGAAGGACAAATAATAATTTACTCACAGTCCTTTAAGGACAAATAGAAAAACTGTATAATTATTATAACAAGAATAATTTATATCAAAACAAGGGTTTTTACAAGTCAAACCCTAATTTATAACTCTAATCAAAACAAGCAGGAATTAAGTTACAACTGTAAGTATTAGCCTTAAATTTTTATTTATAAACCCTTACAGAGTACTCAAACAGAGTATAAACTTCATTATATTCAAGAAGGGTAAAACCCTAGTATTACACAGAGTATAGTATAGACATCTATTAAACCAAAACAAGTTTCAAAACAACACTGTCATTACAAAACCTACAAGCTTTAACTTGGTCGTTAAGCCAAAACTTCAACTAATTACAGTGCTAAGATAAACCAAGTCTACCCTAGCGAGGGTTTGATTCTAAGTATTACAACATTAACCTGTAGAAACAACAACACAACAACATAACTCATGGCGAGTAGAGGGAGGGTTTCCCAAAACCCTGGATGATACCATTAACCACCCTATTACTAGTATAGTGAAAAATCCAACACTCGAACCATGGGGCTTACCCAAAAATGAACCACGAGTCACGACCTTCTTTGCTTGCCTGCCTTTTGTCTCTGCCATGAAAGAATACAGTAGCAAGCACCTGCAAGTAGTATAAATTACGACTGTTAGTTAGCAAGTACAAACCACAGTAACAATAAAGTATTTGCAGCGAAGAAATTGAACTATGAATTTAATTTTTACGTGTCAGTGAAAATGTCGAACAGCCTCGTCGAAGCATGGTCACCTACAGGCTATGCAAACGAAGACCCAAACAGCCTGCAAGGTAAAAACCTCTCGCAACAGCAAGTCACAAGGACTCTAAAGGGAACTGGAACAGATCGTAAGCCACGGGGATAATGGAAGGAGAATACCATTGACAGCAGACCAAAGGAGCCAACTATCTCCACAATTTGTAGACTGAGAACCAAGCCATTGGGAATGGCTTCTAAAACAGCCAAAGGAACCAAGTCACAAGACAACCAGAGTAAGGAGGACCGACGGCCGCCATGGAAGCCAAACAGAGCAGCCTCAAGGGTTAGCGCAATCTATGGGATGGAAATGATAAGGATTAGGTTTTGGTAGTATTTTATATCTCCCATGTATGGTCAGGAGACGACCACGTGGTCTCAAAATAATTAAACACGCAGTGGGTCGAAGACTATGGTGCCTGCATAAAAAAAACCAATTATTTACTCATTGGAACGTGGAATAACCATATCATTAACCCAATAATTTGCCATGCATTTCGCTGTTAACATGCACCATATCATTTGCTAGTGAAGAATAAAATATCAACATTATTGGGTACGTTGGTCTATCGTGGAATGTCACGCATAAAACTTTGTTAAAGACCGATAATCATTCTTGCATAAGACTCATTTCCACTATAAACTTAATGATATTATTTCATAACATCACAATTACGATATGAAGGGTTGCATATCTTTTCTTAAAACATTGGTGTTTTTATAAAATAGAAATCAAATAATGCATGTCTTATTTATATATAGAGATCAATGTTTAGGTCTTCACTATAGATAAGAAATCAATGTTGTATGGGAGAGCTCATACTAATCACTCATAAACCATAATCTCCTTTTGTACAAAGATTTTAGTTATACATAATAAATCTTTGTAATTAACAACATTACAAGTCATAATTTTTATGGATGGCATAATGTAATAGTGGACAGGTTTACAAAATCTAGTTTTAAATACATTTATGATAATGAACTAAGTATAGACTGAATGTCTATCAAACAAAAGTTTATGCATGTCTATAAGACTTACAAAAACTAAAACTCAAATAGTAACAGAACTTTGAAGTGATAAAAAACTTATTGTAAGAGTACTATTATGAAATTCTGTTACACAGTTCATAGCAACAATACGTTGATGAATTTTGGGTTACGACTCAAACTGGAAGTTACTAAAGATTCACGAGGTCAATTGGGTAATAAAGTAGTTATAGAACTAAAACAAGATAACTAGAATATGAATGAATCTATTGAGTCCAAAAATTATTAGAACCTCATGGTTTAACATGAAAATAAATTATAGGCAAACCATGATCTTATGCAGGAAGGCATGATGGTTTTCAGTTTTCTAAATCGAATTTATACTATCCAAAGATTAACAGGCTGTAAGTTATCTTGCAGAAGCAAAATGTGGGTCAATGATTACATAGACAGGATAGTGTACTATTGCATAAATACTGACAAAAACAATCATTATAACATTACAAATTACATAGACTAAAGTAGAAATACTTTGTAACTGAGATTCTAATGCTTAGAGTTGCAAACATATCTTACTGTCATTACTTACTTCTGAACATTTCTACTAGAAATACTGAAGAAAACCAAAGGGTTTTACCTTACAGGAGCTGTCTAGAGTTTAGCAGCTTAATTACTAAGCTTTTAAGTCGCAAATAAAATACTGCTAACACTTTAAAGAACTTTTAATACGTACTCGTTCAATCATACCTGTAAACCTGTAAGAACCAGTATTCATCTGCGTTAGCACGATTGCTAAGTAAGCCCCGGATTCAAAAGTTAAATTCCACCTACTTGACACGAAAAGACTCATCATTAAACTGAAGTAAAACAGCATGCAAAAAGACTAAGGTCTTGTTACAAAACGATCTGTTAAGTTATTATAATTAAGATTTAGTGAAACTAATTACTTGACTGTTTCTTTTATTTACAAACCGTTAGCTATTAGTAGACCGCAGGGTTTAGCATTTATTGTGATCTCAAAATTTTAAATTTTTGTGAGAATTTGGGGTTTTGACATCTATTCTTGTGTTTCATGGCCTAACCAAAAGTGATTCAGCAAGAGAATTACCTTTTTACATGATATCATCATGTCATAAAACTTTCTATCAATCATATTTAAATGTGTCTAAGATAATGTCATATATTTAATTAACTTTGATGGTGATATTCTCTTTGATTAACAAAAAAAGGAGTTAATATCATAAATTAGTCTCACAAACCGCATAATCTTACAATTTCGACACAAATTTTAAATACGACGAGGGTCGATTTTCAATGGTTCATTATGTGAAAGTACCACTTAGCATATGAAAAATTCAGTGACATTATTACAAAATATTTTATTAGATACATTCATTATAATGTGTGAGAGGGCACATGTGTTAGATATGCTTGGTAAACAAAGTCGTCACGCCACTTGCTATTCATGCATGATGAATGAACTTGCTTCAGTGGTGCTCAAGCAGAGCGCATACAATTTGTTCTAGTGGCATGCAATGTTATTAGCAACCGCGTTGCCCACTTTGTATATATAAAAATAATAAAAGATATAATAATACTTACATTTAATGTGTTAAAGGATCAGATGGTTGCCCAAATTCTTTTCCATACTGTTGAGGAGCTCAAGGCTTAATTTATTTAATTACAAATATTGTCTTGCACCGCGTGTCCTATCTTGCTCTCTCATTTTCTTTGTTGCAATCCACCACCTATTTTAATCCATAAGTAACCTTCCAAAACACTGTACTTGATCAAAATGTGGACCTATCCACTGGTATTGATTTATATAACAACCTGCTATGCGACGTCGCTTGATCAAAATACTCATCAAAATTTTGGAAAAACTTTACTTCCTCTTTAGGTTATCCTGCAGGAACAACCATTCAGTTGTCTTTGTTATCATCATCACCACTGGAATGAGGCTATGAGGACGATCCTATCCAACAGACAAGATTCTAGCATAGAGCCATACGTTATTTCAACAACAAAAGGAACTCTTGATCAAAGGTGCTTTGTTGATCAAAGAAGTTCAGTAAACCTATAGTTTTTACATTTGCAAAGATTTCATTTAGTTTAGTGTATCTTTTGTGCAGTCGCTTCCGAAAATTAAAATATTTGACTATTACAAGTTACAGGTTCGACGCGATGAGCCTAAATGAAGTTCTTCTGTGACATGATATTTTACAAGAACCACCTCGCCATGCTTTATCCTTACAGTACGTTTCTGTTTCCCTCCTTCTCATTGAAATAAGGACGTACTTATCGATCTACCAAATTGAATCCAAACATTAGGGTTTCACCATGAAACAATATATTTTTTGCAAAATGGTTGATCTAGATCGTAGGAGGGAGGCAATCAAACAAAGGTCCAACCATGGACTCATTAATTTAATGGTTTAAAAAATGACTTTCCTTCAACTGCATAACCATCATATGCAACGAGGGATAGGTGAAATGATGCAGAGGCCTTCTTTTCAGTGTGAATTTGTTACAACCTTACAGCCTAATAGTTGCACGAAAGTCGCATAATCATGTCTTGTTCCATTCCTACAATGCGTTTTCTTGTAAATATTTTAGGTAGAATATATTTAAAATCAGTTTGATCCCATCAAATATCAAGGTTGCAGTGTATTTATGCCTTAATGAAAGCTAAGCATGCAACAAAAAAGTTTCCAGTCAGTCGTTCAACTAATTCCTTCCGAACTATTCTTTGAATCTTACTGGTAGTTAGCATCGATAATGTTGAATCTTGCAATGAATTCCATCACAGAGTTTGACAGTGAGAGGTGTACAAATATTGGTTCAAATGAAAGAATTTAAATCCCTCCCTTCTATATTGTGGGGCAGATTATTTAAGTTATGGTGATATATGATATATGACACCCAGAGATGTCAAGGTTATGTATTTTAAATTTTCTATTTTTTTTTTATGTGTAATTTTCTATTTTTATGTGTTACTTACAAACATATAAGTCTTCACCTTATCTTACCATTTTCAAAACAATTGCCATATTAAAAAAAAAACACATTTTTAAAAGCAAACAATTTAAAATTAAATATAAAAAAACAAAAAAAAAAAATACAAGCAAACAAAAGAAATTAAACGATTATCATTATCATATTCATTTTTTTATATTATATTTTCATCTTGTTTGTTCTATATAGTCATAAGTTTTAATTTAAAAATCTGTATTTTTCTTTAGCCAAATGTTCTATCTTAATGGTCTTCATTTGTTAAGTGGATCATGTCGCAAATTGAAATTTGAAGAAATGTTAGGCCAAGAGTTACATAAACTTGTGCACTTCTATTCTTTTGATAAGGTCAAGCCCAGGAATAGAACAAATTATTAAATTAAGAATAAATTTGATTGGAATAGTGAAAAGGCTTATAATTAAATAAGCTTTATCAAATACTCAAAGTATAATTAGTCAAATATTATACTCTTAGCTCAAAGATTATAGTGAGCTTTGTCAACAATTAAAAATTTTCACTTGGGTTCCTCGCAACCCTTTCTTTTTATATACTCACTCAATGACCCGGTGAAAGTAGATAAAGCATTGCAAGAACTAAAGTTAAACAACACTTGCTTGAAGAATCTTGTTCTCTAACTACTAGCCTAAACTATTATCACTATCAAACCACATATTTACCAACCAATTTCTACCCCTCTCACTTACTTGTTTATGCCCCCAACCTATTTCTTTTATGAATGCTTAAGAAATGAGTCTTATTCATATTTGGAAGTGTGTCTGCTTTGAATCTTCTGCATATGCTTTTATTTTTGGACAACTTTCCAGGCTATAAAAATTACACACATGCACGATAAGAATATCTCTCTGGGTTGATCCAAGTCAATAAGAAGAAAGGGCAATGGATACTAGGAACATATTATTAGGCTTTGTTGCAGCATGCTAAAAGAAAACTTGTATTGTTGAAAGACAATATGTTTCTTCTCATATATATTTTGAGTCTATATAATTGTCAGTTGCTTAAAAAATCAATTACAGAAAGCAGGGACTTGCTGCCTTTAGCAGCTCCCCTTGTTCATAGTATAATTTAGGAAGAATTGTTATTTTTCCAATGCTTTGAGTTCATCCTACAACATATAAATGCAATCAATTTTTTATTTTTATTTTTCAGATTATTCTTGTCTTAGGAAATTTGCTAATTGTTTAAATTATGAAATAATAATGTTGGAAACATTTAATGGTCATTCAATGCACTACTTAAAGAGACACCACCCATGCTAGTAATTACCACTAGTGTGCTTCATCTCACCGCTCGCCATGTCGAGGAGAAGAAATTGATGAAACTGTACCTAATGGTTTTTTTTCCAGTGTCGATGTTGGGAAATATGGAAAATTTGATGGATGAAATTATAATTAGGTTGAATAATTAGCATCTCCAAATTCTTAAGTAAGTGTATTCTAAATATCTATCCATATAAATTTTCATATATACACTTTGTTTCTCTTCCCTTCAAAAATTTTGTTGCAGAATACTATGATATATAATATCAGCTCTCAAATTGTGTGTGAATTTTATATTGGGTATTCAAAAAACACATCATAATTATGAAATAATAACTAAATATAGTTCCTTCATAGTATATATGAATAACCTAACAACATTGCATATATTTATCATAAAAATAGTATAGTAACTTTCCACCCTATGTATTACAAGGATTATCTTCTTCAACTTTCTAAATGCTATACACATCATACTGTTCTACCATTGATGTTGTCTTTCATTTGAAAAATTCTCTCTACAACTATGACTTAGAGAAAATAACAAACCCAAAACCCTTTTACTATCCAATGTTTTTATCCTTCATCGTAGGGTTAAACTTGGCTTACAAATTAGTCAAATGGTTTAGGCATCAACACATGGATTTTGGGCCCATGATAAAGTATTCCATGTAATAAAGCCTATAAAGGTTTGTCCCGCTCCATTGTAATGCTTCCTAAAGGTGAGCAGTTGAGCTCACTTGGCTCGGCTTGTCCGATTTTGGCTAAGGTAATGAAGATCTTCATTGGTTTGTTTTTCACCTCATGAGGTTTTCCAAGGTAAATTTATTGTGTCACATGTTCAATGTTTCTATGATTGCTATGGTTGTTCTCTAATTATTATTTTAAGGCTCATCTAAATCCTAACACTTCATGATCATGGAGTCTAGCACATATCTAAAGTACTTGAAATGATCCTTCATGCCCTTTCTTGTAGTTGTGGTTTAGATAGATCTCTACTAGGAACATTAATAGAACAACAATTCGACCATCACTTAACCAAATCACCATGGATAAGAAAGGGTGAGTGTGATGATGGTCATGACCTACTTATGAAATGTGAGACTCTCAGAGCACATTTTAGATTATTTTAGGATTTACCTATAGAAGATAAAAACATTTGTTACCTGACATAGGTTTCAAAGGATTTGATCTTGAAGGAAGAAAAAAATACCTTGATGAATTTCAAAAGACTAATTATCCTTTGTGCAAGTTCATGACTACTTAAATATTGTAGGATAGATTTGACACCATGTAGAAATAGCAACTATGAAGCGAAGAAGAAAATCACAGGAACTAGAACTAGATACAAAGATAATTCTCACAAGCATGCACATGGAAAATAGAGAGAAGAATAAAGACACTAAATACAAGAGAAGTGAAGAATGATCCAATATATTTTAATGTATTATTGATCAGCATAATGTACATTAATTAATACACCCTTCATAGGTAAATTCAAGTTTCTTAGGATACAACTCATGCTAGCTCATAAAGCTGACTTAGCAAATATGATAAACCCCCACAGATGGCTAAATCACTTTCCAAATCAGTCAAGGACCTCACAAATTGGATGAATCATGAGTGATGGAAAACCATGTTAAACATGGAATATGGATAGAAAATCATAGAGGATGGGTTGGAAACAAAATATAGGAGTTTCCTAGTTGACTAGCTTTACCTTATCCACTCAAAAGCAGGATAAAATAAAAGCAGTATAAAGACACATTCTGCAAGAAGGTGTAGTTACTAATTCTGGCAGTCAATAAAGTTGGTAGGATCTAACCAGAATCAGGGTAAATGAACTCATGGGGTATTTATGGAAAGTGTTGACCAAGTGGTGCAAGTGGAGACCAACTATTTAGGCTAGTAGGTACGAATTTAATAAAAAAATGATATTGTTATCCTAAGTATGAAGTGGGTTTATAATATCCCAACAACCCTCTTTAAGTATGACTTTATGATTATATGTATGGAATAATTAGATGCATATAGGTTCATATAGGTGCATATAGGGCCTAACAACAAGTCTATGGTCACCCTTTACAATTATTCATGTCCAGAAAAGATGATAAAAGAGGAAAAACCACAAGGGGAAAATCCTCCCTCAAGAAAGGACAAGGAACAAAATTTGAAACATGTCTTCAATTATGTCTTTATCTTCACTTTAATGAGCTGAATGAACTGCTTCTTGAGAAAGACCCAATGAATAAGTTTGTAGACTCCATGATCATGCACTATGGTGTAGAATATGCATGAAGGAAGAGGAGAGACTCCTTGTATCTCATCATCTGATGAAGTAGGAGAATCATCTAAATTCTTCTTGCTTATAAAATAAAACATAATCTAAAAAGGAAAATATATCTGCGCATACTCCTTCCCAAAGAGTAGAAAAATTAACACAATCAAATCCTTGTATAGCTGCAAAATGGTGACGTGGATCACATATCTTCCTTCCAATCTGATGTAGCACCTTCCCAGATCTGATATGAGGTTGAATAGATTCTTATATATAAAAAATATTATCATATGGAACAACAAATACGAAAGCTATAGTGTCTCCATGAGTATACGGGGATAGAGTAGGAAAAGTTTGAGCAACTGGGAAAAATTGATGAGTGTAAAAATCTAAATGATGGATGGAATTGAGATCTGAACTGTAAGTGTTTGGAAAAGATAAAAACACATGAAAGATAATTCCAATGATGAATAAGTTCATGGATAAGCAGCCAATGAAAAATATAAGAGACTTGAAACCATTTGATATAAGTAACAATGCATAAGAAATCAATAAGGTATCAACTAGTGAAGTTGAGGTTTGTATAGTATTAGGATTATTCATAGGTATGGTATATGGTATGTATGATGTCATAACATGCATATCAGACTACAAACATGCTTCTAAATAAGAATTATAATCATTTGAATGAAGTGAGGAAGATATTCTTAAAGACATGTCGAGATCTAGTGAGAAATCACAATCATTGGGAGATGATTCTAGGAAACTGATAAGTGGATTATTCAAGAAAGAAAATGAGATTTATGATTCTGATATATCAGAAAGTAAATCTATATCATATATGTCAGGAAAGGATTTAAATCTGGCACTCAAAGCATAGTTTATATCACCTTGGAACTGCGCACTATGACAGTGTTTTGAGGAATCAACATGCTTCTCTAGCTCATATAGAACTTTGATGTTATGTTTCTCAAGAAGACGAGACATGATGCCCATATTATTATTGAAACGTTCACTCTCAAATGAAATCCATTTCTGCAATAACAATACTTCTATGTACTTCCTTTCTTCTTGACTCTCTTCATTAAACTTTCATTAGTAGGATTCAAACTTTCATCTTCTTTATCTGACTTTGGCTTCTTCTCTTTCATAATTTTCTTCTCTTTTGATCTTGCATTCTTTCTTCCTTGAAATGGGAGAGCATGATCCTTTCCCTTGGAGTATATAAGAGAATCAAATAATGTACTCAAATAAGGCATTTTCCAATTAGAAATAACAAGCCTAGTAGCATGAAAAGTAGACACAAAAACTAAGTATTTAGGAACCAATTTGATAGGATGGAAAGGATCAATTGATATTCCTTCTTCTCAATACCACATTTTTTGAGCAATATAACAAGTGACTTGAATTTGGTGAATAATCCTTCAATGGAATCAAAACTTCTTGGAATCAATGAGAATAACCCATTCTCCAATTGATGTGCTCTTATCTCATCTTGAATTCCAAAGGGAGAATCAAGTTTGGTCCATACTTGGTTTATAGTGTTCAAACCATATAGATGAAAGAAGAGATCGGGGTAAATAGAGAGGAAAATCAATCCATAGGCTTCATCCAACCTTTTATGCCACTCAGCTTTCTCAACAACATAATTCGGTTCATTTCTAAAGCCATAGAAACTCTATAGAGTCTAGTATTGTGTAATAGAATGCCAATTTTGGCTTTCCATTCATGATAGTTAAAGGGTGTCGGGATCATAGTTAAAGAAGAATCCATGCTAAGAAGTTGATGCACTCAATAATACACTCTCTATAACCTGCACAAATAAAACTATGAGAAAATATTGTAAGTTCAATACAAGCTCTTCTTCAGAGAGGAATAAGAGACAAGATGCACTATTATAGATAGAACATATAGCTCCTCAACTATGTATAATTTGAACAACCTTATGCTCAAATAAACTTGAAAACCTATGGATTGGATACCATGTAGGAGAGCTCTGATACCATGTAGAAATAGGATCTCTAAATCTAAGAAGAAAATCACAGGAAGTAGATCTAGCTACAAAGATAATTCTCACAAGCATGTACAAGGAAAATAGAGAGAAGAATAAAGAGAATGAATACAAGAGAAGTGAATACTGATCTAATGTATTTCAATGTATAATTGATTAGCATAGTGTACATTAAATAATACATACTTCATAGGTAAATTCGAGTTTCTTAGGAGACAACTCATGCTAGGTCATAAAGTTGACTTACCAAATATGAGAAACCCCCATAGGTGGCTAAATCACTTTCCAAATATGTCAAGGACCTCATGAATTGGATGAACCATGAGTGAGTTGTCATGGGTGATGAAAAAACATGCTAAAAATGGAATACAGAGAGAAAATAATGGAATATGGCTTGACAACAAAAGATAGCAGTTTCCTAGTTGACTAGCTTTACCTTATCCACTGAAAAGCATGATAAAAGAAGTATAAAGACAGAACTTGTAGGAAGGTGCAATTGCTCATTTTGGCAATCAATAAATTGGCAAGATCTAACCAAAATTAGGCTTAAGTTGCTCTTGGGCTATATATGGAAATCGTTTATCAAGTGGTGCAAGTGGATGCCAACTATCTAGGCTAGTAGGTAGGAATTTAATAAAAAATGATTAAATATTATTATGCTTAGTATGAAGTGGGTTTATAATATCCCAACAAATACCTCTTGTATAATATATTCAATGAAAAAATTTGTTGTTTTTTCCCCTTTTAAAGAAGGTGTATTAATCATTGATCAACAATTGAAATCATGCATTTGAGGTTGATACACACCTACATATGAGTATTACATTTGATTTTGTCACTAGGATTGACTAGACGAATCGGAAGATCTTAGTTTGACTACTACAATATAACAAGGTGATAATGAACCCAACAAATTATTGATATTCAATATATAATTCCATTTCTAGGAAAATTAGAATTTGAACATGAAAATAATTAAAAGGAATGGGTGATTCCATGAAGGTGGGTAACACTTTTTGGCCAAATTTGGAAACAAAAACCTGATTTTTAACTCACGTGCTAGATAGAAGCCCTCGAAACGCATATATTCCATGTGAATTTCGACTTGTAGTAAAAAAAAATTGTAGAATATTATGTTGGCTTCCCAATCATTATATTTTTAAAAATATTTCGATGTCATTTAATGTGTGAAATTGTGCATTTAATGAACTGTGTGACCTTAAAAATTTGAAGAAGTTAATAAGTGGCTCGTATCCAACCCCAATAATTCAATATTACATTAATAATTTAAAAATATATATATGAGCATGATCTACACAAAATGCACTGTGGTCTGCATATTATTTTGTTAATTTATTTCACAATATACAATTATTTATTATTTTTCGAAAGTGACCACATCTGATTTTAGCATCATTTTATACACACGTGTTTCCATCCCAACTTTTTTTCACTGTTTTAAAAAATTGAAAAACCAAATATACCGTTTTGAAGAGGACACGTCGATGTGTGGGCTGTGCATTTTTAAGAAATTTTTGGATGTGTATTTTTTATCCTGCAGATTTTTCTTTGAGCTGCTTCGAAGTTGTTGTTAGGTTTTCTAAGTGTAAGTTTTATAACTAATTAAAAAAAACCCATACAAATGCCAAAACGCATGCATGATACCTCAATGGATAGAGGGTTCGGTGACGAATCTATCGGTATGAACTTCTCACAGTTGTGCGCCATGAATGGCAGGGTTTACACCCTTAGAAGACACAGAGAAACATTGATTTTCATTTGAGAGGGATAATTCTCTGTTTTTTAGGCCCTCGATCGAGGTCTAAAGCTCGATTGAGGTATTTAAATCCCTCGATCGAGGGTTTAACAGAAGCTCGATCGAGGGTTTATTAAACCCTTGATCGAGGGTCTAACAAACCCTCGATCCAGCTACTGTTAAATGCTCGAAAAAAACTATTTGTACATAACTGCGAAGGTTTTATATGCACACTCACCATGTTTATATTTAGTACAAAAAATTGAGGAGATAAATCCTATCCCCCTGGTTCTCAACATCTTGTGGACACTAACTACGATAATCCGTATCTAGAAGATTATGCCCATGTAGGACATTTTAGAAATGGGCTTCAAGGACCCAACTAGGGAATTTAAAAGAAAAATTAGACAAGCATAAAGACCTATACCTCATTAGGAAAAACAACTAGTAATGCTTAAGCATAAGTGTTTATTAAGTAATTGTTTTCACACATTTTTGAATAAAATTAAAAATAAAAATTACACAACAGTAAAGGGGAAATGGGAAATTATAATTTTTTCAAGATGGTAAATGTAAAAATAAAAAAAAAACATAAGTAAAAGAATAAAAAAATAATGAAATATAAAATAAAAAAGAATAAGAAGAAGAATACTTATTCTCAACATTGTAATAAATATAAAGAATTTAAATATTTTTTATTTTTCATATCCGAATAAATGATAAGAATATAAATGCATAAGAAGAAGAATTGAAGAAGCAATAATTTAATACTCATAATTGTTGATGTAATTGTAACTTCAGAATGTATTCACTTGTATTTCTTATCTATTGTAACCTGATGTTCATTCCGGGATGTATTGTAATGTACTTGAGTCATGTCATATCCCGATGTTTATTACAGGAAGTTTCTATAATGAGAAAGTCATGTCAAGTCAGTGTGGGTAACCCTCCTATTGGTCAAGGGTTAAAGTCCCCACAGTTGTGGGGCCCTTGGGTTATTAGACTATCCTAGTGAATTCGACCCTAGGTGAGTCATTGTAATTCGGGGCAATAGTCCCCACCATTGTGTTAAGGATAAACCTCCTTGTTGGTCAGAGGAGGCAAAGACCCCACAAGTTGTGGGGCACTAGGGTTATTAGACACTCCTAGAGATGTCAGCTCTAGTAAGTAATTGTTAAGTGAGGCCGACATGATCGAGTGGGTTCCAAGTGAACGGAAGAATATAAATAGAGAGCGCATCTCTCTATTTAGGAAACACACACACTCACTCATTAGGGAGCGTGAGTGAGAGAGGAGAAGCTCTCTCAGTGAGAGAGAGAGAGAGAGAGACTGCTGCTATCGGGAGATCATCTTACTGTTTTCTGGTTTTACCTTTGGTGCTAATTCTATCTCTGAGGAAGTTGCGGGGTTTTCTCCTTTATGGTTTCCCCGAGGAAAATTGTTTGTGTCTTTTGTCTCTTGTGTTGTGCTTGTGTTTTATTGCTGTGCATGTTATTCTCTTAGTTAAAGATCCTAAGATCATAATGGTAGCTTGAATGATAAAAATCTAACAATAACCATAGTGAAATATACTAATAACAAGGGAAGGTGTCCTTTGCTTTTTAGATTGAGTTTTTTGAAATTATTAAAGAGGCATCAAAGTTTAGGGAACAAGAAAAATCTTTCCATAGTTCACCTAACATATAATTAGAGCTATCTAATTATATAGGTAAATGTGTACATAAACATAATTGCCAATTATAACCTATTACCAATCTGTTTCCTCTAGACACGAGTACATTAAGAATGTAGCAAATGGATAAGACTCATGAAAGAAACATGACATGACAACTAGCTCCACTCATATTTTTTTTTTTTTTTGTAGTGATAATAATAGATTGCGCCCCATATGTGTGACCTTGATACCCTCCTTATAACTAAATTTAATGAAGTTTACATTTTTTTTCTGGACCAGAGATATTAACAAAAACATTGAACTGTATGTTGAAAAGAGATGGATTTAAACAACACTATAGATGACATTGATTATGAATATTGTGTGCAATGACCTGTTAGGATTATTAATCCTCCCTTGTCCAAATTTGGTCATATGTCTAAATCGCGAGTCATGTCTAAATCGGGAGTCCATCCAGTCTAATTATAGTCATTAACACCATTGAGTCCACTTGACCTAATTGGGGCACATGTTTTAGTTACTAAAGTGTGGGGAACACTAATTGAGGCTCACTGCCACTGATTGCACTTGATTGCATCAGTTTAGGAGCCTCCTAGACCAATCCCTACAATTTAGGAAGCCACTCGGAGTGCCGAAACCAACCAAGGTCATTTCACTTCAGTTAATGACTAGTCAAGCTAAGTTAGGAGTCAGTTACATTCAGTTCTAGTCCTCTACATTCAATTAGCACTAGGTTTACTTGAATGAACACATGTGGGGCACATTTCTCACCTACCACTATCAGTTAACCTTAGTCAACACTGAATGTAACACTTGAGTTATGTTTTAGAGCTCCGATGAACTTTGGTTATGGTTTAGACAAGGTCAGTTAACTATTGAATCCTCCGATAGTGATTTAGAGAAGGTCTTGGTTACCTACAGTCAAGTAGAGTCTAATCAATTCGAACTTCCTCATGTGGATTTGAATTTCTTGTGTCTATTAAAGCCATTATACTTCATTGTAATTATCTATCTAATTACTCTTTGATTAATGAAAAACATTCACAGTTGCAAGCCATTTTTGCATTGTTTCATTCTTCAATAACTGAGTAAATTGTGTGATCTATCATGTGAGTTGTGTGTTTGTCCAAAGATCTATGTGCTCAATTTAATATGGTATCAGAGCCTCGGTGGACAAGGCACTTCTCCTCCACAGATCTCCTACTGGATCATTTTTTTTGTTTTGCAGGTACAACTTCGAAATGATTTCATCTTTGATGAGACAAGGTCTCTATCAGGTGTCTATTGGGCTCGGTAAAGAGTGTTTTAGTAAGAGTAACTGGATGAATAAAAGTGATGGAGCTTTTGGAACAATAGAAACAGGTCTTTCTCCTAGCTTGCGCTACCTCATTAGGTCTATTGAAGACCCGAAGGAACTTTGGACAAGATTGGACAGAACCTTTGGAATGATTTATGAGGATCATAATAGCACTTTGGAGAGAACATCTAGCACCATAAGCATCCTTGATCCAAAAATATCGGCCTCCACTCTCTCTGATGAAGTTGTTCAAGATAAAGAAGAAGCAGAAGCTTCTACACAGTCAATCCGAATTGAAGACAATTTCCATGCAGTGACTCCTTCTCTTGATGCTCCGAAAGTTCATGAGATCTCTGATATCTCATCTTATCATATTGCTGAAACAGAAGAAGACATTCAAATCTCTGATATTGAAGAAAAATTCTGCTGCACTTCCATGCAAACATTCACCGGTGATTTTCCTTTAAATTATGTGCAAAATTTACCAGTAATTGCTTCCGAAAGTGAAGAGAAATTTGATTTTTCTCCCTCTAATATTGCTGCTGGTGTGAAAATATGTGATACCTTGGATATTTTGGAAGAAATATCAGATTAACAGAGTGATCCATTTTCTCCCCATGATCTATATTTTCCAGCAAATTCCTGTAGGATTGCATGCACCAAAATTCAGAATTTTGAAGAAGAAGAAAGCTGTGCATCCACCGTCTCGGTTAACCATTTATTTGAATCTGATATTAACCTTATTGGATCTGATATTATATTATTTAGATCTGATCTGATATTTCTTGGATTAATATATCAAATTCATAATCTTTGAGTACCACTTGTAGTTGTTCTCATCAACGGTGTGAAGAAACAAGTACCACAAGTCTCCTACAAAAATGCTGCTAGGGATTTGATTCCATTTCACAGTTTTGGATCTGTTTTGAACCTATTTAGATCTGATTTAATTTCTGATCTGATATTATTTGGTTCATATTTTAAAATCCAAAAGCCTTCAGTCATGCTTGTAGCTGCTCTCACCAATTCTGGTGTGAAAAATCAAGTACCACACTTTCTCTTCAAAACTGCTGATAGGGATTTGGTGTTAGTTTCCTCATATGAGGTTGCTGATATTTTATTATGTGATTCATTATATATTTAAGAAGCTATATAATACTATGGAGCTCAAGAATTCTCTCTCAACAGTCCTATTGCTTCTCTACCATTGATCACATGCTCATCTCCTCACAGAACTAGTAAAGAGGAAGATTTTCTGCATCCTCCTAGACACCTGCTCCTAACACTTGGGGCTGTTCTTACCACTCATGGTTTGCTGTTCATGGATGCAGCATATCAGTTTCTTGAGTGTTCCTCACATTCTCTGAATTCTCAAGAACCTTTTCTCACTTTTCAGTTGACTTCAGTTGCTCTACATGGGTCCAGTCTTC
>LPNX010510675.1:99286-156506 GCA_001517045.1 Pseudotsuga menziesii
AACGAAGGTCAGTTCACTTTAGTTAATGACTAGTCAACCTAAGTTAGGAGTCAGTTACATTCAGTTCTAGTCCTCTACATTAAGTTAGCGCTAGGTTTACTTGAATAAACACATGTGGGGCACATTTCTCACCTACCACTGTCAGTTAACCTTAGTCAACACTGAATGTAACACTTGAGTTATGTTTTGGAGCTCCGATGGACTCCGGTTACGGTTTAGACAAGGTTAGTTAACTATTGAGTCCTCCGATAGTGATTTAGACAAGGTCTTGGTTACCTACAGCCAAGTAGAGTCTAATCAATTCAAACTTCCTCAAGTGGATTCGAATTGCTTGTGGCTATTAAAGCCATTGTACTTCATTGTAATTATCTATCTAATTACTCTTTGATTAATGAAAATCATTCACAGCTGCAAGCCATTTTTGCACTTTTTCATTCTTCAATAACTGAGTAAATTGTGTGATCTATCATGTGAGTTGTGTGTTTTTCCACAGATCTATGTGCTCAATTTAATATGATGAAGTGGAAAAAAAATTGTTGTATCAAAATGGCCATGACGTAGATACAATAAACCCTTCAATGCATCCTAGCATGATAACTCAAAACTTTAACCAATAATTGTGAAACCTTGATGGTGAAGCAAGGGATTCATTTTGGGGATTTAACAATAATTTTAGAGTCTGTGAAATACATGCATTTAATTTTTTTATGCTTATATTCAAGTAGTATCATGGTTTGTTTTCATTAGATTTCAACATCTAGCTTGTTTATGTCATCAATGGTTGGTAAGGAATTTCAACATCATTTGATTCCTATCACCAATATATCCAATGTGTATACAATTGCTTGAACCTAATGTTTTCAGAATTAGAGTTACAGAAATGTAGTGAAAGGTTTTAAATACTAAAAATACTTTGCTCCTTCGTATATAATTTTTAATTTTGAAAAACTACAATTATGTGATATGACTTTGAAAACACTAATTTTTATCTTAATCGTCCTGTTCTATTCCACCCTGGGTTATGGGATTTAAATATCTGGCTCGAGGATCTATGTTGTAGGTATATCATAGTCGTGAGAATCCAAATCGAGTTGACACAACTCACCTAAGTTCATCTCATCAACTGAATTCTTTGCATCATTGCCATAATATTCCTTTTGCATTGAACCAAGGAGAGCAATGATGCATGCAATCCAGTTGATGAGATGAACTTAGGCAAGTTGTGTCCACTCAACCTGGATTCTTAGGACTACAATCTACCTATGATATAGATCCTCGGGTCATATATTTAAATCCTAGAGACCAGGGCGAAACAGAACATGACGATTAAGATAACAATTAGTGTTAAATTTAGAGTCATATCACATAATTGTAGTTTTTGAAAATTAAAAAATATGTACGAAGGAGAAAAGTATTTTTAGTACCTTTAGAGAGATGAAAATATGAGCATGAAAAAAATAATGGCCTCATTTCCTTGGGTTATATCAATGTCCATTGTTTACTCTTCAAAATTGTTATTGTGCCACACATTTGCAGTTAATATTGCTAGTAAATTATTGAATGACATTAGAATTTACATCAATAACACGTGACTAATTATTTTGGTGTTTCATAATGCTAAGAGTGGAGGAAAATAAATAAAAGAAAAGGTGTTATTGCGACTGTGGGATTTGAAAAAAAAAAAGTATGGAAACTAAACATGATACTACATCTTATTTCGACAAGAATTGAAAATGTTCAATGACATGAATTCAAATGGGGATTCAAAATACAAGGTGTCCAAGCATATTTTGGAAGACTTCATCAAATGAAACTTTACATGATGCATATGGAAATTCAATGTCAAGATCAAGCTATGAGTTCGATCAAGGTCTCTAAAATATCAAGCTTTTACACGTGTTTTTAAATACCTCTATTGAATGTTTATGTGCGGTTAGAGAAAATCTTGATCGATCTAGCAGCTTAATCGATCTTTTCAAAACTTTAACTAAAAAAATATTCGAGTGCCCATATTCGTGTGTGCACACAAATATGGAAACCCACAAATCTCTTTAATCAAAGTTTTTAAACTCTCATATTGTTCATGAGAACAAGGTCTTCGAATTCAATTAAAATTAAACATAGAATTATATGACAATAAAATTTAATAAAACATAATTTCGACTAGAAGAATGATACTTGTGGGTAATAGTACATACCTTGAAGAAGAAACAAGTAAAAGCATTGCTACTGCCACTTCCTCTATTTTTATGTGTAGATATTAGTTGTGGAGTAATTGGAGTTATGGATATGATCAATCATATCTATAACTCTAATTACTTTGCAATCCATATCTACAAATGAATATAAATGACCCTTTGCTATCAAACAAGTGTAATAAATTAAATCATGGGTTTGTTTCCTATTTATAATTATAACGAGTAGAAATTCTTGATCAAGGTCTTCTTAAACCCTCGATCGATATTTTTTTAACCCTCGATCAAGGGTTGATTAAGTGCTCGATTGATGGTTTAAGAAGACCTCTATCGATCGTTTTATAAACCCTCGATTGAGGTGTTAAGACCTTAATCGATGGTTTAGTAAAAGCTCGATCGAGGTACGTTTTTTTGTTTTTGCCGAAACTTCCTTGCAAAAAATTGTAACCCACCTCCATGAATGCACCTAAATATATTTTACCCTTATCATGGTTTTGATCCACACCCTTCTTCCTATGGATTTATTGCCAATAGTCATTTGAAGGGGATAGTTATTCACTATGTACCATATCACATAGTGATATTTTTAATAACTAGACTTCCTTTCCCATGCCTGAGTATGAAGATTGAGTTCATTATGGGTTATTCCCATGCAATAAGATAGAAACTTATGGTGTAATATGGAGTCTTTCCATGTAAAACACCTAAGTCCTTTTCTCGAGAACAAAGTAACTTCTTCCTAGTGTCATTCATGTGTTTCTGCGTAAAACATCTAAGTTCTTTTCTTTAGGGCTAATTAACTTCTTCCCAGTAACATTCATGCATATTTATTAAATATGATGCATCCTTGACAATGTAGTTGCAATATATATGTGTGTGTGTGTGTGTGTACACATATACATACACATATACATACGTACACACACACACACACACACACACACACACACACTCTATCATTCAATATCTCAGTGATTTAAACATCATTTGGAGTGAATACAACCTTCTTAGGAGACCTAGTGTGGGTCATCTGATATACTAACAAGAGGTTGACAAGAAGACTTGGGACATACAAAAAATTATTGAAGGAACCATGGTTAAGATCTATTCTACCCTTTCCTTTACTTTCAGTTTCAGAATCATCTCCCAATACAAATTTAGGACCACTAGAAGCATCAAGAGAGGAGAAGGCCTCCCTTGTCAAAACCATGTGTCTTGAATCTCCAGAATCAATGATAAAGAAAGAGGATCTTATAGTGCTTGCTACCAGTGCATGAACTCTCTTGTTGTATTCAAAATTTGATACACCCTCCTTCTTATTTGTGCCTTCATGAAGAGAGATGTTCTTATTTTCAAAGATTTGAGTAAACATATCAATTTGTTTCTTCATGAAAGAGCTCTCTGATTGTATGTGTAGTTTCTCAGTTCACATTTACCTTTCTTCTTCTGGGAATTCTTCCTAGAGCTTGAAGACTCCTCATGAGACTTGGACTTGTCTTTATTTTGATCAAGAGGATTATTTGAATTAGCCTTCTTCTTTCCTTTGGATTACATATTTGAATCTCTAGAAACCAAATCTTGATCCTTGGAAGGTTTAATGGTGCCCATCATGACCAAATTATCTTTCTCTTGGGTCAAGGATTCCATGAAATATGCAAGTGAAGGAATTTTTAGTTTTGAAATTTTAACTTTGTGGTATGGAAGTTCAATACAAACACATAATAGTCAGGGCCAAGCTTCGAAAGTATGGCCAAGACTAGTTGTTCATCTTTCTCTTCGCTTTAACTGAAAAACAAGAGCTTTAAACTCGAAGAAGTAGACTTTGAAGGACTCAAAATTGATTGGAATCAGTGAGACAAGGTCATTGTCCAGTGAATTTCCCCTCTTTTCATTTGTCTTTCCAAATAATGTTTGGATTTTCTCCCATACTTCATTTGGTGATGTCAACCCATCTAGATGGAAAAGAAGGTCTTTGGAAATGTTGAGACACAAGAGACCATAAGCCTCATCCCTCCTATTGTGCCACTTGATATTCTCTAGAGATGCATTAGGCTCAGCCTTAGTTTCCATGGTCACTCTGAAGAGGCCCTTTCTCCTCATCAGAATCTCCATCTGTTCCTTCCATTTGAAGTAGTTGAATGGAGTTAAGATGATATGGTGAGATTGATCAATTTCTTCAGCAACTACACCTTGAGGTAGAATGAATGCACTACCTATGAGAGTGATGATAGATAGTGCAATAAAACTAAGAGAGAATAATAATAGAGATAAACAGAATTTATATCATGTGGAAATTAAGCCCAAAATTAGTATAATTGAACTCACAACAAAATGGTAGAAGACATGCATAGATCCACTGAAATTGGAGATTGAAATTGGTGCGTAAAACTAACTTGGATTGCATAAGTGTACATCATCCAATGTTATAAAAGAATAGGATTTCCAAATATATAATTACATCATATATTCGAATGCCTAAGGAGGCAAGTTGAATCCTCAGAATAGCAGGCTTACTAAAAGTCAAAAATCCTGCCTAGATGTATAAAACACTTTCCAAATCAGTCAAGGAGGTCACGAATTGGATGAGTCATGTATGTCAGCTGATAAGTGATGGGAATTCAATATAATCATGCTTTCAAGAGAGATAAATATGGAGTATGAGTTGTGCAAAACAATAAGGCAGTTTCCATGTGACTAGCTTTAACCTTTTTTCCTTAAAGCTGCTGAAAAGCAGTCTAACTCTGCATAAGGAAGGGATTACCACTTAATAAATTGGGAAATATTTATAGTTGTTAGAATCTTATCTAGAATATGTGAAGTGCACTTCTGGAGTCAATTTTGGCAAGTTTTGACTAAGTGGTGCAAGTGGATGCCAACTGGCTAGTGTAGGACTTAGGAAATTAATCATAAAGATTAATAAATGTATCCTAAGTATGGGAATGGGTTTTTTATTATAATAAATTTTGAAAATAAGAGGATTATGAAGGATGATAGTGGAAACTTAATTAGAATTTCATTGAAAAGTAATAAGTTTCTTTGTAACTAGAAGTAAAGATCATTCACCTTCAAATTACATAGGATTCAATTTTGAGAGTTGAAATTTTGTTTATAATAAGTATGATTAGCATGAGATTTAATCAAAATATGATTTAAATTCTACTTTAATTTATAATTTATAATAATTTCATCAAGTATACTTTAACTTATAATTTATATTAATTTTATCCATGATAAATGACATCAACCAATTCCATGTATAATATAAGACTAAAGTTGAGTAAATTGACAAATGGGAAAAACCATGTATGAATTTGATATTGTAGTAAGTAGCATGGAATATATAATGAGTAGCATGAGTAAACATGGAATTTAACATGCTACATTGTATGAGAAACTATCAATAGGAGATGGAAATTAGATAATGTAAGAGACAAGATAGAATGGTATGAGGGACAAGGAAGATACCAAATTTTTGAACACTATGTCTTATGCAATGTGCAAAATGTGGAACTATATTTTACAAGTGCTCAAATTTTAAGATAAAATGGTAGGAGGGACAAGGAAGATACCACATTTTTCAAAAATATGTCTCATGCAATGGGCAAAAGGTGGAACTATATCTTTTAAGTTCTCAAACTTCAAAGGGTTTATGCACATCATAGTTATTCATTGTACTATTTAGTTTCTAAATGTATAAAAAAAGTACTTGTATCAGCATTTTATATGAAATGTCAACGACTTGCAAATTGATGTCGCAAAAACTAGAAATTATATAGATTAATTATGGATTTCCTTCCTAGTTATTGTGAAGTTATCTCCATTTGCAGAGTATTTCTTTGTCCTTACAAGATTGAGAATTTGTAGCTTTAGGATTGATGTTAGTATGCACATATGTAATACTACAAATACATGTGTAGGTACTACTTTCCAGATATATATTCCTTGAGTGAGAGAATTCCAGGACAAATAGAGGGAAGTGCAACATCCAATAGATGATAGGAAAAGAACCACTAGAGGTGAAAAGGTTAGAAGAGACTTTTGTAGACATGTGGAATTTTTTCTTGGTGAAGGAGGATCATTCTCTTATGATGATGATAGAATAAGTGATATCAATGTGCCATTGCGTTATAGACATTGACTGAAATAATGGGTACCTAAGGAACTGCCTCCATTAGACACAAACTTTTGTGTCAACAATAGGATGTATTGCATTTCTCCATCAATTCTACATAGTGTGGGGCTATTTTCCATTGATGGAATAAAGGTAAAATAGGGTGGAGTGACTGAATTGATGGAGCATGTCAGACCATGTTATGATTGTAGTGATTGCATGCAGTTGGACCAAAGCATGTGTAGTATGCAGAGATATGCACTCGCCCAAATTATGTCCAGCTAGCAAACAATGATAAAAATAAGGGAAACAATATCTACATTGATGGAAGGCCTAAATATTATGATAATATTGCATGGTTTAAAACAACACATGACCTAAGACAACAAATAAGCAACCCAATTTCATATACGAGGGATGAGAAGGAAATCAGGTATTTGCGTATGAAACAAAAGTAATAACTATCAGGTAAGAGTGATTAATGGATTACCATTTGAATCGATTAGATGCATTAACGAATGCTGTGTGGGTACTTATGCAATACTGCCTTAAGCCTACCTCTACTTAATGCATTATATTTTTTATATTTAAAATTGTTTTAAATATTTCATGGTTCTAATTATATTATAATGTTGTAGGTTGATCATGGAAAAGAAGCAACCGTAAGACAGGTAAATTTGTTCATGCATGTGCAATAGATGTCTCCTCAAGAAATGGATAGTTCCAAATTCCATCATTGTAGTGTTATTTCCCACATAAAAGAGTATTTCTAAAGTGCATCACCTTCAATATACTTTATGAAAATACTCTTGAAATGGGATAATTTGAAAATTTCACTATTTTCTCTGCTCTCGCTCCCCACTCCCCACTCCCAACAATGTAGGTGTAGACACTACATATCAAGAGGTTACATTAGACCAAAAATTTACAAATGATACATCTATGAATAGACTAATCTAAAAAATCATATCAAATATTAAATCTACATTAGAAATCACACATCTTTCCATTACTATGAAAAGAAGATTACATAGATCTACAAAACATCTCACATGCTCACATTGTAAAGCACATGACTAACTAGGATGTAGTAGCTTTACCACTCTACATACTTGAGCATTGTGCCCTCCTTTCCTTTTATAAAATAAGATAAAGGGGGAGTTACAAATTAAGGCTAGCTTGTATAATGGAATCCTCCATCTCATGAAGACAACTCCTTACCCTAAGAGAATGCACTTCACATGAAGAATAACCACCAACGTTTAATGCTCCTCATGTATAAGAGAATATTTCCAAATAGTGTGCCCTTCATGTGCTATGAATAGATATATACATGCCAACCTATGCCAAGCATGATCCTCCATATAACTTGAAGAAGATGAAAAACAAGTTATCATAAAACTACTGACCTAGACTTTATATCCATTTATTTATAGCATTTGAAAGAAAACATAAGATCAAATTAGTATCATAATATTAGTCTAAGCATATTTCTTCAATATCACAAGAACACAAAGATGCATGAAAGTGAGAAATTTATGAGCAAACATACATTCATAGCATCAAATTGATACAAAAGAGTGGCATGCATGCTATCGTTAAAACTACAAAAGTACTACCATATATTTTAGTTCAAAAAGTCTCTCACAATCATTCTCTTTCATGTTTATAGATAACTATAAGAAAAACTAAAATGATTATTTTCCTAACTAGTGTGAATCTTGATATGCTTAACTAATAATTGACCTTTGGCCTTCTCTCCATCATTACAAGACTTACAAGATTTATATGTGGCATTCATGTAATTAGTTTGTGGAAATCGATGTTGATTGATAAAATTTTGAAGTAGAGCAATGTTTTGTTTGAATTCCTCAATGAATTTCCCCACTTTTTGCAAAGTGGTATTTAAGATAACATTGTTTTTAGAAGGTGCCTTCACATATTTTTTTAAGTGATTCATGATGACTTAGAGACAAATAGTAGAGAATGCATATAATGAGTAATAGTATCCTCTAGTGACTTAAGTACCGGTTTGCTTCAAAGGAAGTCATCGACGGAATCTAAGGATGGAAAATTAGATCTTGATATTACATTTTTAATTATCATCCACACTTTAGTTGCTCCATCGACTGAAGACTCCAAATTTTCACCATTTTCTTGGGATAGCTTTTAAAAATAGTTTAAACCAAAATCGATCACAATGATATCATCTTAAGTCATATAGGGAACCATTAGATTAAGATTCATGGTGAATTCCTGCTATCACACAACGAACTTGAAAAACAATTAGAATTTCTATTTTTCCACCTTCTAGCCTAAAGGTTATTTTTGGACATCCAACATGGATTCAATACACTTTTAGAGTCATTGGAGGAAATTTCAACTCAAAATGGGCCTCCTAAGGAAAATTAATAAAATAATATTTATTAATTTTGGAGGAAAAAAAAACTACATTTTTGTTTGTATTTTTGACATATCTCCCCGTGTTTTTACTCAAATTTCGATCGAGAAAGATCGCTGGATGTGAAATTGAATTCCACATCGAACGAGTACCCACTCGGCATACTTTTGATGGGCTACTCTACCCAAAAAACAAGAAATACTTGAAAACACGTGATGATGATGTCATCATCACGTTTTTTTTTCTCCAGGTATTTATTGTTTTTGGGGTAGATGGGCCCGTTAAAAGTATGCTGAGTGGGTATTCATTAGATGATGAATTTAATTCCGCATCCAAGGAGCTCTCTCAATCTAAATTTGAGTAAAAACACAGAGAGATATGTCAAAAATACAAACAAAAAAGTAGTTTTTTTATGATACCTATCCCCGAATTTATATTAAAAATTGTTTAAGTGGTGCTCCCTTTTTGAATTTGAAAGCATTTTGATTGGCTAATACATGATGACATGGAATTTATATTATTTTTGGAAGGCCCATTTTAAATTGAAATTTCCTCTAATGACATTTACCTTCTCTTAAAACTTCATATGTTGACAATTCAACAAGTTCTAAATATTAAAGGCGTAGTTTAGAAAGCTAGTAGAGTCATTTGATTGGTTTAATAGCAACTTACTTTATCTTCTAGTTTGGAAATATTTTCTTGTTGTTTCCTCAATTGCTTCACAACTCATCCAACAACATCAAATGTTTCCTCTCTAAAAGTATCCTTTGGAATATAGGTAATTTTTTCCAGTATAATTAACATTTTCAAAAACATATTGAGATGAAAAAAAGTCTCTTTGTTAACTGATGTGTTCCTCTTTTTTATGGAATTACATGGAAATTCATTCATTTTTAAAATCAAATGTTAAATTATATGGATCAATTACCTCTGCATGAGTGCATATAGGTGTATCACCTACAATCATTAAAGGTATGATTATTTCACCAAATGGATCAGACCTTGATAGTTCTAGGATATTTGTAGCCTTTCATATTGCTTATTCTTTCTCATCTCTAGTCTAGCATCTACTTTAGTCCTTTTCTTATGTTCATCTTCTATAGAATTCATCTTTTTATTCTTCTAATTTCTTTTTGGAATAAATCTATTTTTGAGATATGGCTTATGTTTTAATTTTTATTGTTATGCTTGTAATTTGTCCTATTCGTCTTTTTTGTTTTCCTTGTTTTCTATCATGGTTGAGTCAATCGCATCTTTAGGGTAGCCCAAAAAAATAATTCTCTCCTTTTTAAGTTGCATTTCTTTATAATTTTGATTCGGAAGGTGAGGCCATGTTTCATAGGAAAGTACTTTGAAATGAATTACCTAAGTGTTTTTTTAGATCAATATTATTATAGAGTTACATGCACTATTGCCTTAGCATGAGTATGATTCAACACATAATTAACACCATTTATTTAGCCGAAAATCATAGAATACATTGTTAATTTTCCTATTCATGAGATCTATTATTTTTTATCCTATAACTTCCAAAGGAGAATCATCATTGAAAAAAATATGTATGGTTGTATAATAATTAACAATAGAAAATGAATTCATTTTATTGGCCATAGGTATGACCACTTTAATGTGTTAATGGGTAGTTAGGGACCACCAATGAGAAGGAGGTTTATGTAAAAAATGGAAAATATATGTTGAATTATATAAGATTTGGTCAAGAATATCTTGTGAAAAAGAAATCTTCATGCAGATTGTACAAGAAAAATAGAGAAGAAGAATAACGTGTTATGACACAAAGAATTGAAGAACAATTGGAAAAATATTCAATGCAATATTATTCAGCATTATGTGTAAATATATAATACAACATCAAAGGAAAATTTCAAGAGCCTAAAGAGGCAGTTGAACTCCACACATGTGGTAGGATTGGATAGACTCAAACTACGCACTAGACATAGAACTGGATGTAACACTTGGCGATATTAGTTAATTGAGTATGAGTGGAAGTTAAATGATGGTAGGTAGGCATGCAGGGCACATAGAGAGTTCAAGTTCCAAAAATAGCAGAGAGAATCAAGGAGGGTGCATATGTCAGTTAACTAGTTAAGTATGGATGTCATAACTTCCCGTGAGTAATCTGAAATTGAATGAATCAAAGAAGGAACCCCTGATCCTAAAAATAGTGGATCCAAATGTTGAAAACAATGAGGACAATGCACTAGGAAATTGACTAGGGGTAAATAACAATGTTTAGGAACTTAGGGAGATCAAATAATGATTAATCCTTATGTCTATATAGGTTGAATATTCCAAAAACACCAATTAAACCTGAACTATTTGAAAAATAAAAAATATTAGGGCGCAACAACAACTTTATTTGTCTAGATAAAACAAGGAAAAAGAAAAAAATGCATCGGGAAAATCCTTCCTAAAAAATGGTCATGACACAAAAAGTAAACGAATGTATTTGTTTTGTCTTGTTTTTCACTTGAATAAGACGGATGTACTTCTTTTGGGTGAAAAACTTGGTGAATATATTGTAGATGCCTTGATCATGTATTAGTTTTCCAATGTTGTGCTGACAATTTTTTTTTGGAGAAACCCCTTGAAACTCATCTTATGGTGATGAAGGAGCATCATATGAATGCTTATTGATGTAACAAAATAAGTTATAATATATGAATACAAAATCAGATATGGGAAAGAGATCTATGCTATCATCTCCTAACCAAGGAACATCAATGAAATCATCAGGCTCAATTTTGTGTGTAGTTGCGTAATGGTGAGCCAAACAATAAACCTTTCTTCCAAAATGTAGTAAAACATTTATAACTATTAAATAGATATTATGAGTCTATGAAATAGAATAATAATTCCTACAAAACATGAAACAACCAAGGTATAGTGGCTCCAATCTCAGGTATAGTCATAGTAGGAAAACTAGGTGCAACTAGAATACATTGACAATTGAACAATTCTGGAGAGTATAAGGACCTTCAATTTGACCCAATGAAGGTTATATAATATCCAAATGTATGTAACAACATACCAAATATATCCAATGACATGTAAATACAAACAATTAAGGAAAACAAAGACATAATAAGAACTTGCGCTAGTGACACAGTATCAAAAACAATAAAATTGTGAGGTTTACGAACTGGAGAATTTGGGGGTTGTAGGGTATTTTGTGGATCAAATCGATGGGAAAAAGGTGTAATAACCTGAATATTATCCTTAAAATTATATTTTAAACCAAAAATATAAGACTCTGAATGGTTATTGAAAGAGTTGGATATAGGCAAGTCAGAAACTTGTGGAAAAATACTAGTATCGGGAGATGGCTCTGAAGAGCTAATAGGTGACTTATCCAAAGGAGGTAATGATATTTATGATTTTGATATATTAGAATTTGGATTATTCTCCTTTATTTTTTCCTTCCCTTTCGACTTCAAATTATTTGTTTCAAGAGCTAGAAGAGGATAGTCCTTGGAGGTTTTAAGAGTCCTAATTTGAACCAGCTCAACTTTCTCTTGGGTGAGAGAATCTATGAATGCATCCAGGGATGGAATCCTCTAATTTCGAACTACAAGCTTATTAGAATGGAATTATGACACAAAACTGAGTATTCCAAACCCAATTTAGATAGGATGGAAAAAAAACTAATTTATCTTCTTTCTTCTCAATCCCACACTGCTTGAGCATAAGCACTAGTGACTTGAACTTGGTGATAAATACCTCAATGGTTTTTAAATCACTTGGTATTAATGATATCAACTCATTATATAATTGATGTCATTTGAGATCATCCTACTTTTCGAAGAGGGATTAAAGTTTGGTCCACACTTCATTCGGGCTTGTCAATCCATCAAGATGAAAAATAAGCCCCATATAAATAGAGATACATAGCAAGTCATAGGATTCATCATTCCTGTTATGCCAATTTTCTTTCTTAACAACTGCATTTGGCTTGCTTTCTGAAGCCATAGTAACTTTGTAGAGACCTTTGTTGCTCAATAGTATATCAATCTTGGTTTTTCATTCATGGTAATTGAAGGAATTCAAGGTTACTAACTTAGATAGACCCATTTTCTCTTGTTGCACTACTGGTGAGAACACCTACAAAAAACTTAAAAGAAAAATTTTGTAATCTCAATCACACTCTACTTCAACAATGAGAACATTATTAGGGTGCTTCACACCTCGCAAGACTTCTCTGTATAAATCCAGAGGGAGAAATGAAAAGATACCAATATTTATGTGGAACCTAGCTGCTTCTGGTGCATTAATGGAAGTATCTGAGAGAAATTGAAATGGCCTGACCAAGATTTGATACCATATAATATTTTGACAAGAATATCTTGTGACAAAAAAATCTTCACATAGATTGTACATGAAAAATAGAGAAGAAGAATAATGTGTTATGATACAAAGAATTGAATACCAACTAAAAAAAGATTCCATTCAATATTATTCATCATTACATGTAAATATATAATACAACATCAAAGGATAAATTCAAGAAACTAGAGAGGCAGTTGAACTTCACACATGTGGACGACTTAGATAGACTCAAACTACCCACTAGACATAGAACTCGATGTAACACCTAGAATGAGATCAATTAACTGAGCGTGAGTGGAAGTTAAATAATGGTAGGTAGGCATGTGGGGTGCATTAGAGAGTTCCTACTCCAAAAATTGAAAAGAGAATCAAGGAGGGCACATATGTCAATTAACTAGTTAAGAACTAATGTCATAACTTCCTGTGAGTAATCCAGAGTTGAATAAATCAAGGAAGGCACCCATGATCCCTAAAATTAAGAAGAATGGCACATTAGCCTCCATAGATCATGCATGGATGGATAATTAAGGTTTAGATGACAAATAGTGGTTCCATATGTTGAAAACAGTGAGGACAATGCACTAGGAAACTAACTAGCGGTCAATAACAATGTATAGGAACTTAGGGAGATCAAATAATGATTAATCCTAATGTGTATATAGGTTGACTATTCCAACAAATTATTCATAAGGCCCACAAATTTCGTTGATGATTTATGCACAAATGTTGTTGACGTCCTTGTTAATATGAGATGTGTATGATATCATTATAAATGTTTTTATATATATCCATAATGTTGAATTCACTTTGTATTTTTGGATTTTTGATATCATTATATATGTCGATGAACATCCTAATGATGAATTATATTGGTACTCATTCTATTTTGATATTATGGTATATCTTTGTTTATGCATTATTTATAGGTGTACATATTTTTTTCTTGGCATGTACAAACCATCTCAGATAGTAAGAAAGGCCTCTTTGAAATTTGCACACCAAAAGAGAAATTGGGCCTTGGATGAATTTTTCTTTGATGCCTTGTAGCTTGAAACATCATAGATTAAAAAATGGTGAAATTGCTCATCCATGTACTATAGGAGATATACAATTTGTTTTTCTGTCTATTGTTTCATGTATCTAGGATAACCTATTTTTATGTAACCTTTGGTTATGTGTTTCACCATTTGTCCAAAACCAAAAACAAAGAGATAACACTTTTTTCCTTCCAATTATTGTAATCTCTAAGAGGTCTCTTTGAAAATTTGGCCATATATGTTACACATAATCAATTTCAATTCTGCTAAGGGTTTTGCAAAGATAATTATTTTGAATTTCAGGAATTCGTAGTATAAATTATTGCCATATCTTTGGCATTTGTGCTATGAATTTGATTTCATTAGTTTGCTTGAAAATATGACTTATTATAATTTCCAATGAGTTGTTAGATGCCCACCTTTGGTGATGGTGGGTTGAGTATTAAACATTCATTGACAATTATGTAGTATTCTCTATGGACAAATTTTAATGAATCCTTTTTGTTTCCATTGATTGAAGATTTTTTTTTTTTTTGCGACAATTTTTCACTAGATCACTCTCATCTTCAATATGATTCTTGTATTTCCTAATTTTCTTATGTTGATCATCGATGGGGGATTCACCTTGTTGACCAATATCTTATCTTGTTCATTCATAAAGGGGGGTTTTTAATTGTGAAAAATAAGGTCAATATATTGTAGGTATTGGGGGGTGAGGAATATGGCATGGGAGGTTTATAAGTATTGGGGGTGGGGAATAAAAAGGGGTTTCTAGTAAAAAATAAGGAATATATTGTAAAAATAGGGCTTTTTTAATTAGAAATATGTATTGGGAGGGGGGCTCAACAAAAGGAATTTTGTAAGTAATTATAAATATCTAGTGAAATTAGGGGTATTCTTTAATATCCCATGAATGAATGCGCTATGAAATGGTTTCACTAAGTGAAGACCCCGTGTGGTCATTAACCCTTTTTCCACTTGGTGCATTTGTGTGTGATCCTCTTCAATGCCAACACATTCAATGATCTTAATAATTTTGGCATTTGTTTATTTTTTATGATGAAATTTTCCTTGGTTATCCATGTTGTCATGTATGTCTTCTTGGAGCACACTTGTTGACATTTACAATTTTTTGGGATCACTCTCAACTTCAACATTGTCATATTTTGGAGATTATATAATAGAAATATCATGGGAATTCATATATTTGTGTAATGATCATCGAATTTAAAGAAAAGTAATTTTATTTTCTTTCTTTTGTATCACAGATGAGTCAAATTTTCCATGGCTTTTTAAATCATTTATGTGCAAATGAACACTTACCTATTCATAATACTTGAGTATTCATCATACTTGAGCATTGGATGATCATGCTACATTGTTTTCTATTGTATCTTACTTCTTCAAGGACTTAATAGAAGTCATATTCTATTTTGTGTACTCTTTCAATCATTTTGAAGAAGCTTAACCTTACCTATACTTCAATCTTTCATACCTTAGATTTTGTACTTTCTTCATGAACTATGTATCTTCTAAAAGACTCATCTCACACTAAATCCCTCTCGAGTCAATGTTTATTTAACAAGTTGTTTTATGAGTCTTTGGTGGAATAGAATCCTCTCAAGGTCATTAATTCAATGTACTTCCCGATCCATGTATAAAATGTTGGTGCATCATATGAGAAAGTATTTTAAAATTATAATATTATAGAAAACTAAACCCCCCTTCAAACATTATATATTTTTATATATGGAATGCAGCATCTTTCCATGGAAAACTAGCCACACAACATCTACAAAAATCTTCATGGATACCTCATCAGTTTGCAAAATACATCTACACATGGGTTCATGTCAAATGATGATACCTTCATTGTTGTAGATCAATTTGATAGAGAGTTATGTTGATATTTTTATACAATGAATTCATTAAGTAGATAATTTCATGATTAATAAAATTCATAAGGTTACCACTGCATGTAGAATGAATACAATACATATGTGACAAGATTGAGTGACACGTATAATGATGGTAAGGAATGATGTATTTTGAAACAATGGAAATGAATGCAATAATGTGGCATAGAATGGTTATTGAAATGTAAAATTTCCAATTGAATTGTATGAAACCATCATTAGAACTCATGCTTTTGTTATTTCAAATTAGCATGCAAATATTATTCCAAATTATGTAACCCCTTCACCTCAATGGAAAAATATTGTCCAAAATTTAATTATTTTCCAATTTCTTCAAACATGAGAATGCATCCAACATAATTCAAATGGAATCATTGATATGTCGAACCTGGTTCATATGTTCATACTTTTTATATTTAAATTTTCTTTTAAATATTTCACGGTTCTAATTATAATATAATGTTGCAGATTGATCATGGAAAATAAACAACCTTGAGACAGATAAACAATTAACAATTTCGATTTACAGTGAAAGTGAAAATTATTATTTGTTTATGTAATTGAAATAACTTGCCTTTTGTTGAAATATGTAGTCCACGGGCCACGATTGTGATGATAGGGATGAGGAGAAGGACTTATACAATTCCCCTGACCCATTTGTAACAATCAATAGGCCTGTCACTAGAGCGCACAACGAACTTGTTCACTTGCTTCGCATTAAAGATCCAACTCCTAAGATTACATAAAGGATTAAGAACTTAATGGAAGATATTAAAATATATAAGGTAATAAACATATTTTATAGTGATTTTCTTTATGTCACAAGTTCAATTATGGAAGTTTGTTTCTTAACATTTACATTATAGAAATGGATTTTTTTATTTTATTTCTTATATAGGACTTTTTTGGCACCTCACCGCTCACTCTAGTCATCTCCTGATCAACATGGTGTTGGCAGTAGTGGCATTGCATAAATGCCACAACATCCTGGCATGAAGAATCCTTTACCTAAAAGGATATTCTCTTCTCCACCTACGTCACCTTTAGCTAGGAGACCTGACACGCCCCAACAGGAAGTCCCACAATTAGGCTCTGGAAGTGGTGATGCATGTGACCCTATTGATGAGTGTATGGATTCATATATTGTATTGTCATGTGTTACTAGAATGAGGATAATTCCATCCATATTTATGGTGAACGAGGAACAAGTTCTAATAAAGACACAAAAAAATCCCATCTATTTTCAGTAAAATCAAGGTCACCTCGACACATATTTAAAATATGCACGATAAATGTATATGGTTCACTTTAAATATCACCCTAGGTATGGGAATCCACCCATGATTCCTTTGAGGGAGTGGAAGGCGCTCATCGAGGATACAATGGAGAAGAAAATGAGGAAAGAAGGAAAAAGTCCAACTGGTCCACCAAGGTAAACTACACTTTGAATTAAATACTTTTAATTTTATTTAGATTGAAATAAAATTATGGTATTTAGCATACTTGAAAATTTTCATAAGTTTCACAAACTAGGCCAAGGCGATTATTCCAAGTTACATGAACGAATTGTAAGTACCCAAACACCTTAACACTATTATTTGTATCACCTTCCAACTTTCAAGTAATTGTATCCAATAACAAAAGACCATACTCTTATGAAATGTAGGGGGGTGAATTTGGAACATAATCCATGAAGGAATACCTAAGCTTGGTTATAAATCTGGCTTTCAAGCTATAGTTGAACACCGAAAAAGCATGGTGAAAATTCTATGATTGTTTGAAGGACAGGGTAAATAAAAACCAATCCACATTAACCTTTCGTTGCTTATAAAATGCATTCATGTTTTCTAATCGTCCATAAATTTAAATTGTTACTTTGCTTTAAGAAAGAGAGAAACAATATCAACAAGCCCGTGAGTAGTATTAGACATCAGTTCATTGATAATGGAGTGCAGCCATGACATGGTGAACCCATGAAACACCATGAAGATGGGGTGAATCCCCGTGATATTTCTACACATGATGCCCAAATAAGTGATAAGGTTGTATATTGCTACACAACAAAGTCAATGTTGACTTAATTGTTGCTTCGTTAAATCGAGAGAGGTTTTCTCCAAGATTAGATGGTTCCAATAAATTATTCTCGAAATGACGAGGAGATTATTGAGGAGTTCTATTTATTTATATATCTATCACATCTTTAGTTTTTTTCTCATCGAGTAAATCCATGTTTGAATCTAGGATGATGAGGGGCTAGTCCAAAAAGAAGGCTTATAAGGTGGTTGTAATCATTTTCAAGGTATTTTATGACATTATCATAATAATGCATCTTAGAGTAAAGTAAATAATTTCAATTTAATTATTTTCTTAAATGTATATTTTATTTAATCTATAGTTTAATGCATTTGTAGTTTATTTGAGTCCTCAATGGTTTACTGAATGAGATTATTGCGTTTGCAGGAAAGGTTCAAATTCTATGGGATAATCATGGTACATTTGTTCGATGTATGTATGTGTGTTTGTTATTGTGATGCTTCCATGGCAAATATTCCCCGTTATCTTATAAATGACCATATGTATCCTTTTTTTTAGTTCTTTCATAAGCTATATATATATATGCATGTATGTATGTATGTTTATTGAGTCCTCAATGGTCTATTGAAAGAGATTATTGTGTTTGTAGGAAAGGTTCAAACTCTATGGGATAATCATGGTACATTTGTTTGATGTATGTATGTGTGTTTGTTACTGTGACTCTTCCATGGTGAATCTTTTTTGTTATCTTATAAATGACCATCTATATCATTTTTTTCACTTCTTTCGACCCTTTGTTCGATGTGTGTGTATATATATATATATATATATATGTATGTATATATATATATATATATATATGTACATATGTATATATATATATATGTATGTATATATATATATATATATGTATATATATATATATATATATCTGTGTGTGTGTGTGTGTGTGTATATATATATATATATATATCTGTGTGTGTGTGTGTGTGTGTATATATATATATATATATATCTGTGTGTGTGTGTGTGTGTGTATATATATATATATATATATCTGTGTGTGTGTGTGTGTGTGTATATATATATATATATATATCTGTGTGTGTGTGTGTGTGTGTATATATATATATATATATATCTGTGTGTGTGTGTGTGTGTGTATATATATATATATATATATACACACACACACACACACACACATACACACACACATATATATACACACACACATATACATATATATGTCGAAATTGATTATTCATGCCCATACTTGATTTTCGAGTTGCATGTGGATGCATACTACTTATTATAAGGTCTGAAACTGACAAAAAATGTTCTGAATAATGCTCCAAGGCTGTTCAAAGCACCCAAACCTTTAAATGAAAAATATTTACTACTGTTATAGTACCCATACTTGTTGTTTTATGTTCTTAAGATGTCAATAATGTTATCTCATGACTTTTTGGGGGATGAGATATACCCATAATACACCAAACTACTTCTTAACGTTGGTTTAATATTTGAAATGTGCCTATAAATGGGGAAAATATTTTTCTTCATTAATTCACAAGAATCCGAGATAATCCAACATTAATGATACCTTAGGGTGCCATCAAAACTTCAAAAATAATGTCACCCACTCTTCAAGAGTGATCAAAATCACTCATGGACACCCATACAAAATCTATAGCAATAGAGGACTTGTGAGGGCTTAGAGGCGCAAGGAGAAACTCAAACTAGGGGAAGGAGGACTTGAGTCATGCGAATATTTCAGGTGCCATAAGATGGGCCACTATGGATCTCAATTATCTAATAGGAATAAATCCATGCAATATTGAAGTAATTTGCAGGGAGTGCAATAACTTCAACTAGAGTGGATTAGTTAGCATCTAAACTTGCGATAGATTTCTCCATGGAATCATTCATTTTCACTTTGTTTCTAGTGTAGGGTGGTATGTGGACATGGATCATCTAGACACATGACCTTCAACAAGAAGATGTTCAACGTACTTCAAGAATAGGAGGATGACATATAAGTGAATTTGGAGGAGTTTTCGCTAGAAGAGTTTGAGATGGTGGCCTTTACAAACTACTTGTTAACCAAGTAGATTGGTTATGATAGGAAGCCCTGATGGAGGTGTGTTCTTCCATCTATGGAGACATTTTTAAAACCTACCTTGGAGTAAAACATTAATTACATGCATGTAACTAAAGAGAGCATTGAAGAGTTCAAGGACATGTTTGTTGTCAAAGGAATCTCTAAGAAAGAGGGAGTTGACCTTGATGAATGTTCTTGAAATATAAAAAACCACATGCAATTATATCTTTGTCATTTTCATGGGTAAGTCTCTGACTTTATTCAATAGTATAATTATTCCACATGCATTTCTCATCATTAGTGAGTTGTATTACAAGTGGTACTTTGAAAGCATCTTGTAAATATCTGTGGAAACCACATAAACAACTTTAATTCTACATTTAAATGTGCAAAAATGTTGAAAAATATAATTTCAATATATACAAAAGGACTTTTAGTGGTGTTTTTTAAGAGATGTAAACCACCCCCAAAAGGGCTTTTAAGGGTGCTTCCAAACTTCCCCCAAAAAATGAATTTTGGTGTCGGTTTATAACAACCCCTAAAAGTCACTTTGGCGGGTTGTTTATATTCTCTTCAAAAACTGTTGCAAAAAAATCGACTTTTAGAAGCGGTGCTTTTAGGGGAAGTTTAGAACATCCTATGTAGCAACCTACAAGGGTGGTTTATATCTCTTCAAAAACCACTGGTGATTTTGGAGGTGGTTTGGAGTCACCCTTAAAAAGTGAATTTTAGATGTAGTTTAGAACCCCCCTCATAGTAACTTATGAGGGAATTTTACAACCCCCATCGTAGTAACTTACAAGGTTTTTTTATAACCCCCCCTCGTAGCACCTTACAAGGATGATGTAGATATTAGAATTTGAATGCTATTTATATATTCAAGAAGATAGTTGAGAATTATGATTGCAGTAAATGGGGAATGAAGATACAAACTGAAAAAAACAAACCACACAGGAAACATATGAGTATTGCTCAAGAATTTACAGTATCATTCACAATAATAATATCCAGTGTTACAATAGTTTACATAGGAAAAGAATTCGAAACAATTAGGGATGGATTCGAATCTATCCACTAGATGTGACTGTATCTAACTAACCATCTAACTCATGGTGTCTCAATCAATATTGAATTCCAATATATCAACTCCTAGATGTCCAACCAACTCAATCAATCAGTGATAGCTAGTTAACTCAGTGCATTTGAGTGTGGTAGGTGGGAAAAGGCGCCTACTCCACATGCAACCATGCATTAGAAATGCATAACTAGTGCTAGATAATTGATTGTGAACTAACTGAAAGTAACTGGGGAATAGTTAAGACTAACTAGTACTAACTCCAACTAATTGAAGTAGGTTGGTGTCAGGACTCCCAGTGGATCCTAAAATGTAGGGATTGGTCTAGGAGGCACCCAAACTGATGCATGCACATGCAGTAAGTGGAAGTTAACCTCTAGCAGTGTTCCCCACACTCTAGTGATTGGTACATGTGGCCCCATTAGGCCAAGTGGACCCAACTGTACTAGTGGAACCAATTAATTAATTAAGGTTCCTAAGTTATGCTAAATTAATCTAATAGACATTTGACTAAGGGAGGATTAATAATCCTAACACCCCCCCTGAATCCTAACTTGGAAAATTGCGGGCCCCAGTAACAAGACCATAGGTCACCCAAATACAATCTAAAATAAATAATGTTTCTTAATACAACTGAGGAAACAGGGAAACCCCCCCCTTCAAGATAAGTAGAAATCAGGAAATACAAGTTAAAAACTTGCAAAATCTTTTGCTACAATTTGCAACAGTAATGCATAATTTTGGTTCTTTTGTATAGGAACATCCTGAATCTATGGATGTGAACCTTTGAATCCAAACAAAGTGATTATGTCTAGAGGAATATTCCTCTTTGGAATAAGAATAATGTCCCCAACTGAATCGGGAATATAGACAGCTGCAGGTTGAAAACTAGACCCATGTAGAGCAGCTGAAACCAACTGATGAGAGAGCAAAGGTGCTTGAGAATTCAAACCATGTGAGGAACACAAAAGCAATTGATATATGGAATCCTTGAACATCAAACCATTTGAGGTAGAATCAGCCCCAAGTGTTAGGAGCAAGTGTCCAGGCAGATGCAGAATGTCTCCAACTTCACTAGTTCTGTGAGGAGATGAGCATGTGATAAAGAAGGTAGGTAGAGAAGCCCTGGGACTATGGAGAGAGAATGATTGAGATCCATAATCTGATATAGATTAAAAAATAAACAATATTTCACAAAATATAATATCAGCAAACTCATAAGAGAGAACTAACATCGAATCCTCAACAACAAAATTGAAGGAGACTTGCGGTGTTTGATTTGTAACACCAAAGTTGATGAAACCTGTTACAAGCAATACTGTAAGCTCTTGAATATTAAAAATTGAAACAAATATTATCACCTTATAAAATAAATCATATCTAAATAGGTTCATATCATATCCAAAACTTTTAAGTGAAATCATATCCCCAGCAGCAAGTTTGAAGGAGACTTGTGGTACTTGATTTGTCACACCAAAATTGATGAAACCAACTACAAGCAGTACTAAAAGCTCATAAACCTGAAATATTGAACCAATTAATATCAAATAAATTCCAAATAATATCATATCATATCCAAATAAGTCCATATTAGATCCAAAAGTGTGGAGTGAAATCAAATCCCTAGCATCAATTTTGAAGGAGACTTGCGGTACTTGTTTCTTCACACCAAAATTGATGAGAACAGCTACAAGTAGTACTGAAAGATCATGAACCTGAAATATTGAACTAAGTAATATCATATCAGATCCAAATAAGATCACATAATTTCTAATAAATTTCAAATCATATCCAAGAGTTCGCTCCACCGAGATGGTAGATGCACAATTTTCTCCTTCTTCAAAATTCTGAATATTGGTGCATGCAATCATGTAGGAATTTGATGGAAGATCAAGATCAATGAGAGTGTTTTAATCACTCCTACAAGATTAAATTATTTCCAAAATATCTAAATACTTACAAAATATAATATCAGCAAACTCATGAGAGAAAACTGAGATCAAATCCTTTGCAGAACGTTTGAAAGAGATTTTTGGTACTTGTTTCTTCAAACCAAAATTGATGAGAACAACTACAAGCAGTATTGAAAGGTATTGAATCCTAGAACAAAGTAATATTAGATCAGATCCAAATAATATCATATCATATCCAATAAAGTCTATGTCAGATCCAAGAGTGTGCTCCACCGAGATGGTAGATGCACAGTTTTCTCCTTCTTCAAAACCCCGAGTATCGGTGCATGCAATCATGTAGGAATTTGTTGGAAGCTATAGATCAATGGGAGTGAATGGATCACTCCTAAAATATTATATTAATTCCAAAATATCCAAATAATTACTTATCTGCACACCAGAAACATCATTAGATACATAGAAATCAAATTCCTCTCCCTTTCCTGGAGCAATCACCGGTAAAATATGCACAAAATTTATAATAGAAGAATCATTGGAGAATTTTTGCATAAAATGAACGGAGATATTTTCTTCAATAACATAGAATTGAATGTATTCTTCTGAATCATCCATGTGAGGATATGAGATATCAGATATCTCATACACTTTCGGAGCATCAGGAGAAGGAGTCACTCCAAGGAGACTTTCTTCAATTCGAATTGACTATGAGGAAGATTCTGCTTCTTCTCCATCTTGAAAAATTTCATCAGAGAGAGTAGAGGTCAAGAATTTTGAGTAAATAAATATTGTGGTTCTTAATTTTCCCTCCAAATCACTATAAATATCCTCATTGTGCTTCCCAAAGGTTCTATCCAATTTTGTCTAGATATCTTTTGTGGATTCTGCAAAATCATTAAGGTAGTGCAAGCTCAGAGACCTCCAAAAACCCATACATATTTTTCCATAAGCTCTATCACCATCATTTAGCCTGCCATTCTCATATTCATAAGACTCTTTACCAAGTCCAATAGATACCTCATAGAGACCTTATCTCTTTAGATATGCAATCATCTTCAACTTCCATTCTGAATATCTTGTGGATGGAGTAAGAAGAGGAAATGATAATATCAAATCCATATGAAGTTGAACCTACAAAATATCACTGCAAAAACTAAAATATTTGAACTATGTTAGAATCATGCTTTTCCTCTCGACATGATCATGTTTTGAGGGTCCATCATGCCCTCTCCACTGCTATAAATAAATTCAAAGCTAGCAAATCATCATAGGGACTTCTGTGGAAACCCAACTGCTTCTGATGTTTGATGGGGAGAAACAAGCATGAAACCTACTTGAGAAGGCTCTAATACCATATTAGAATTTAAATGTCATTTATATCTTCAAGCAGGTAGTTTAGAATTATGATTGTCGTAAATTGAGAATGAAGATACAAACAGAAAAAAACAAACCACACAGGAAATTGATGAGTATTACTCAAGAATTTATAGTATCATTCACAATAATAATATCTGGTGTTACAATATTTTACATAGGAAAATAATTCGAATCAATTAGGGATGGATTCGAATCTATCCGCTGGATGTGACTATATCTAACTGACCATCTAACTCATGGTGTCTCAATCAATATCGGAGTCCAATATATCAACTCCCAGATGTCCAACCAACTCAACCAATTAGTGATATCTAGTTAACTCAGTGCAACTGATTGTGGTAGGTGGGAAAAGGAACCTACTCCACATGCAGCCATGCATTAGCCATGCATAACTAGTGCTAGCTAGCTGAGTGTGAACTAAATGAAAGTAACTGGGGGCTAACTAAGACTGACTAGTACTAACTCCAACTAACTGAAGTAGGTTGGTGTCAGGACTCCTAGTGGCTCCTAAAATGTAGGGATTGGTCTAGGAGGTGCCCAAACTGATGCATGCACATGCAGTAAGTGGCAGTTAACCTCTAGAAGTGTTCCCCACTCTCTAGTGATTGGTACATGTGGCTCCATTAGTCCAAGTGGACACAATTGTACTAGTGGACCCAAGTAATTAATTAAGGTTCCTTGGTTAGGATAAATTAATCTAATAGACATTTGACCAAGGGAGGATTAAAAATCCTAACAATAGAAGCCTAAGAGGGAAATTTAAAATCCCCCTCATAGATATATATGGGGGTGTTGTTGAACCTCCTCTTAGAAACCTATGAGGGTAGTCTAAAAACCCCCTCTTAAAATCCTAAAAGGGAGGTTTAGAACCCCTCTCGTATCAACATACAAGGGTAGTTTAGAACCTCCCTCATAACAACATATAAGGGACATTATAAAACCCCCCTAGAGAAACTTAAGAAGATGATTTGAAACCCCCCTCATGGGAAAGTATGAGGGTGGTTAAGAACCCCGCTTACATATGTTAATTTTTTATGGTTATATAAGATCTTATAACATTTAGCATCATAACAACATAACCATAATCCAAAAGATCACTGAAAGATAGATAAGCACAACCACACAAAAGAACACAAAGATTTATCTTGGGAAACCCTTATGGGGAAGAAAACCTAGCAAAAGCTTCCTCTATATAATATGTATAAAATATAAAAGACAAGAACCAAAAACAGGTGTGCCTCCCTCCAGCAGATATGTCTCTCTCTCTCTTTCTCCATGCGCTATACACAAGTGAGTATCTGTGTGTCAAATGAGGAGTGCCTCCCTCTATTTATATTCTTTCATTCACTTGACATTTAACTCAACTATGTCGGCCCCAGTGTACTTGACTGGGTCGAATTCTCTAAGGAGACTCTAGTGCCCCACAACTGTGGGGAATTCTCCCCCTGACTTACAAAGGAGGGGAATTCCTTATGAATCTTAGTAGTCTCCCGATAGGAACATTGGGGTACATTGAAATACAAATGATTCTACCGACAGGAACATGGGGGTACAATAAAATACACATTATTCCCCCGATAGGAACATTGGGGTAAATACAATTCGAAGTTACAATAATTCAACACTCCCCCTTAACGAGAAGGGTATTCTACAACAACATCAACAACAACAGTAGGAGGAGGAGAGAGAGCATCTTCACACCATCAGGGTGATACATCTATACATCACAGGATTTTTTTCAACATTCATCAGTAGCTTGGAACAACTAGTCTTTAATGTCTTCATCTTCTGCATCATATGATCACTTGATCCTTTTGCAGCAATGCTTTGATCTTTCTATCCTTCATGGAAGCACTTCGATCTTTCGGTCAAAAACATCATCATCAGCATTTTAGTCTTTTCAATCAGCAACATCATCATCAACAATAATTTGAACTTTCGATCATCATCATCATCATCATCAGCAATACTTTGAGCAACATCATCAACAATACTTTGACCTTTTGATCATCATCATCATCACACTCTGATCTTTCGATCAGGAACATCATCATCATCAACAATAGCCTGAGCAACATCATCACACTCTGATCTTTTGATCAACATCATCATCATCAGCAGCAACAACCTGCAATCCACAATATGAAGAAGAAATTCTTCAGATCACTTTTGGACTTAAGTCCAGGGATGATACAATCCTATCACATTCTAGACAACTGAGTCACTGGATACAATTACGAGATAATAACTCCCTATCACTTTAGTACTAAGTCCAAGGATGATGCAATCCTACCACATTCTCGATAATCGAAGTCACCAGATACAATTATGGGATACTCACTCCCTTTCACTTTAGGAATAAGTCCAAGGATGATGCAATCCTACCACGTTCTCAAGTACCAAAGTCACCGGATCCGTTCTGAACAAAATTTCAAGGATGATACAATCCTAGCACGTTCTCGAGTACCGAAGTCACCGGATCCATTCTGAACAAAAGTTCAAGGATGATACAAACTTACCACATTCTCGAGTACCGAAGTCACTGGATCACTTTAGGGAAAGTGCCTAGGGATGATACAATCCCACTACATTATCTAGGACCGAAGTCACTATATCACTTTAGAACAATTTTTTAGGGATGATATAATCCTTCTTCTTTGCCGGAGACATAAGTCTACGGATCAATTTAGGACAAATGTCTAGGGATCATACAATCCTTCTTCTTTCTCAGAGACATAAGTCTACGGATCACTTTAGGACAAATGTCCAGGGATGATACACTCCCATTGCAACATCACTGCTCCCCCTTTCGAGGAAGGTATCTCTGAACAACAACAAGATTGTCTTGAAAGTATTCGAACTTAACTTGGGACACAGGCTTCATCAACATATCAGAAACTTGTTCATCGGTACTCACATACTGGAGCTTTATGGCTCCCTTCTGCATCATATCTGGAATGTAGAAGTACCGAATTTCTATGTGCTTCAACCTATCGTGGAACATTGGGTTCTCCATCATCTTTATACAACTCTGGTTATCACATAGATTCATAGTGGTATCCAACTATAGGTTGAATAAACCTGACATCATCTTTCTAAAGCCGTATGGCTTCATAACTAGCAGAGCAAGATGCTATATATTATGCTTCAGTCATGCTAAGAGCAACATTGGACTGTTTCCTGCTAAACCATGAAATCATAGTAGACCCTAAACTATAACATCCACCTGATGTGCTTTTCCTTTTTGAGACACTTCCAGCCCAATCTGCATCCGTATATCCATATAATATGTAGTCATGATCTCTACCATAGTAACGTCCCAAGTCTGTCATACCTTTTAGGTACCTCATCACATGCTTTGCAACTATCAGGTGAACAAATCTAGGGTTACCTAGATACTGACTCAAGGTGTTCACAGCAAAGCATATATCTAACCTTGTGTTCATCAGATACATCAATGACTCAAAAAATCTATCTGTACTGAGTCATATACACTAACTCTGATTTATCATCAGACAATAGCTTCATGTTAGTATCCATGGGTGTGGCCATGGCTTTACAATCCAACATATCAAATCTTCTTTAAGATTTCCACAGCATAATTTCCTTGGTTCGAAAAGATTCCTTATGAACTCTTCCACACTTCCAGCCTGAGGAAATAAAGCACCAATCCAATAGCTTTTCATCTCGAATTCTTCAGCTAGCTTCTTCTTGCAATATGTGATCCGTTTCTCATTCTATGTCATAAATAGGCCATCCATATATAGTAATAGTATGATAGGTTCATATTCTATAACCTTGAAATAAATGTTATGATCGACTTTACTCTTGGTAAAGTCCAAGCTCTTCAGGAAACTATCTATCCTTCCATACCAAGCTCTAGGAGCTTGCTTCAGGTTGTACAGGGCCTTCTTTAACTTGCATACATGATTCTGTCTATCTTCAACTTCAAATCCTTGTGGTTGTTTGATGTAAACCTCTTACTCAATCATACCATTCATGAAGGTTGTATTTACATCCATATGGTGTAGATACCACTTCAACATGGAATCAGGTGCCATGATAGTTATGATGGAAGTGTACCTTGCTTCCTGGAACAACTGTCTCTTCATAATCAATTCCCTCTCTCTGAGAGAATCCCTTATCCATAAATATTTCCTTACTTCCATCAACAACATATTTTATCTTGCAAATTCATTTGGAAGATACCACACTCTTGATTTCTAGTTTGAGTACTATATCCCAAACATCATTGTGGCATTCTTCCATCATTGCATCTTTTATGAGCTCATTCTATCAGGTCATCAACATATCCTAGTCTTTCGCATTCAACCCTGAAGGTTGGAACCCACTTTACTCTTGGTAAAATATCGGTCCATCAAGAAGCTGTCCATCATGTCGTACCATGTCGAACTCATAGATCTTCTCTAGTAACTTCCCTTGAAGTGGAGCATCATCTTCCTTCTGCGTTCTTTACTGGAGTGATAGGTAGCATCCTATGCTACCATGTATCCATCTTAAGTTACTAGATACCAAGATCCCTTTATCTTGAACTTTGTCAAAAAGTTCCTCTTGCACCCATATGTGAGCCTTTTATCTTCTATAGGTTTCCATCTTCAACCTTGTAGCAAAGGTTAAGATATTCGTCACTTTAGGTGATATGTCAAGCTCCTGGATGTTCTTTTCTATGGCTTCCTTCTGAGCTCATACAAAGCATATTCTGTACAAGTGGTTCTTTGCTTGATATATACTTCTACTGAAGAAGTGTGTCTAGTCAATAGAATATGTCATGCCATCGTATATTCTTTCTGAGACAAACCACAACCCTTGCTTTGTATACTTGTTCTTGTAGATCCATATGGAAGACACTATGGACTTCCATTTAGGTCTCGAAACCATATCATAGACATCATTCCTCATGATCAATTGTTACTATTTGATCATATTTTTTTCCTAGCTGGAAGTGTTTGCATCAATGATGTCACCCAACTGTGTTACACAACTAGAGTGTGTCCGAGGCCTCTTACTTTGGTTTGGAAGTCTCACCATACTTTTCTTCATCTTGAGTTATCTCTCATACCCAAGGTGGTATTCATCTTTCGATGTGGATCTACCACTCTCTGAAGCTCTTTCTTCCGTCATGGTGTCTCTAACCTTGGGAGCTTTAGGTTCATGTTTATTTGAGTGAATCTTGAATTGTCATCACTTGTTCTTCAGAACAAGTCTCATCCTCCTTTTCTTGTAGGTGGTTGTATAGGACCTTTCCTACAAGTCAAATGCACAAGTTGCATGGTTGGAACCATTTCATAGATCATATTCATAACAAAAAATTCTTATGCATCATGCAAATGTTTATCCAATACAACATTCATCCATATCTCATAGAAACTTTCTAGATGCCTTCCATCTCTACCATGACATCATTGAGATTGTGCACTTAATCCAATATGTCATTAAAGAGGTTTCATTCTAGATAAGTAGAAATGGACAGTTGTATAGCACCATGAGCTACTTACCCATCACATGCATATTAGTAGTATACAATCATAAATGCAAACATTCTATCATTCATAACACATCAATTGAATATAATCAAATGCATAACAACAAAATATCATGAAATGACAATTGAATACTTATCTTTTATTTGTTTTGTGGGTAGAATACTTCTTGATCCTTCTACTTCATCATTTTCTTCATTCATGACATCATCATTTCTTGTCCAAATGCTAAGATGGATAAGAGGTTCTTTAAGAATTGAGTTCTTCATATTCCTGATCGCTTAAGCGATCTTCTTTGAAACGTGAGCGCTTGATATTCAGTTGCTCCCATCTTCTATTATCTTATTATGAGTCGAGTTTCTTCTTATGTAAGGATTTAACCTCATCTCCCTCTGGAACTGGAACCTCTCCACTTATGTAGGTGTCCAATTCATTTTCTTCAAGAATCAATGAAATTCGGTTTGAGGTGTTCGTCCTGGTTCTGGATCTGGCTAATCTAGGTTTGTCAAAGAAACACCAGTTTTCAAAACTTGGAATATTTCAGATCTGATTGGATAGAAATATGTGCCTCCAGAATGTGATTTGAGCAACATATTCATTTTCTCAAAACTATGATTAGAATTGCAAAATATCTGGTGCCCTAGTTTTCTTCAGTTTCTTCTACAGAATTCCTGATATTGTTTTTGCGGTATCTCCAAAATTAATTCTTGTCTGTATCTGAAATTTTGTACTGAGGTATCCTCATATTTCCTCTTTCCAACACCATAGGTTTGAGTATAATTGGTTTCTCCAATTGGGACTTATGCACGTTTTCCCAAGGTGACTTATTCCAGGACTGTTCAGAAGAGAAAAATTGTACGGACTGCCACATGTCACTATTTCACTTTCAGTGTCTGAAATTTTTATCACAAAAAGTATAGCCTGTTCCCTTTCTAGAACATATTGCAAAATTTCATTTGGACCTTTGTAGCCCGAGATATAGCAATTTTCCCTAGATCAATTTTTTAAGGCTGAATCCTGGGAGAGGTTGGAACCCTAACTTGGAGGAATCATATCTCCCAGAAATAGCAAATATAAGGTTGAAAATTTTACACAATGTACATCATGAATTTATCTTCATCCTGTGAAAGTTTTTACTCCTTATATTTCTACATTATCGAGATATAGCGAATATACCAAAACTACTAGTTTTAGTATTTTAAGGTTTTCAAGCATGAAACCATAATCTTCAATAGTTGTAGTTGTAGCACTGTTTCAGTTGCACAATGAATTCTTTCAAGGTGGTTCTAATACCATGTTAATTTTTTATGGTTATATCATATATTATAACATTTATCATCACAACAACATAACCATAAGCCAAAATATCACTGAAATATAGACACGCACAACCACACAAAAATAACACAAAGATTTATCCTGGGAAACCCTCAGGGGGAAGAAAACCTAGCGAAAAATTCCTCTGTATAATATGTATAAAATATAAAAGGAAAGACCCCAAAATAGGTGTGCCTCCCTCCAGCAGATCTCTCTCTCTCTCTCTCTCTCTCTCTCTGTGTGTGTGTGTGTGTGTGTGTGTGTGTGTGTGTGTCCATGCGCTATACACAAGTGAATATCTGTGTGTCAAATGAGGAGTGCCTCCCTCGATTTATATTATTTTGTTCACTTGACATTTAACTCAACGATGTCAGCCTCGATGTACTTGACTAGGTCGACTTCTCTAGGGAGACTCTAGTGCCCCACAACTATGGGGACTTTTCCCCCTGACTTACAAAGGAGGGGACTTCCTCATGACTCTTAGTAGTTCTCCCAATAGGAACATTGGGGTACATTGAAATACAAATGATTCTATCGATAGGAACATTGGGGTACAATAAAACACACATGATTATCCCGATAGGAACATCGGGGTAAATACACTTCGAAGTTACAATAATTCAACAAGTTACAATAATTCAACAATATAACTTAGGAGGGTGGTTTAAAACCCCCCTCACAGCAACCTACGGGGGTAGATTACAACCCCCCTCATAAAAAACTATAGAGGCATTTATGGACCCCTCTCGTAGAAACCTATAGAGGTGATTATGAACCCCCTTCGTAGAAACCTATAGAGACAGTTATAAACCCCCATCTTAAAAATGCTGCAGTATATATTTTTAATTTATGATAGGGCATGAAGGAATCAAAACACCATCCTTCTTCTTTTAAAACAAGTGCTCTTCGATTGAGCTAGTACCCTTTAAGAATTAGGGATCAAGATATTCTCTAAGGTTGATGTTATCTTTCCAACACCATAAATTACTACATTATTAAACACATATATGTCAGTTTATTGATAGAAATTCCTGCAGTTTGAGTACCAACAAAACCAACTAAGAGGTAATTTTGAAAGCATATGCAAATGACCAAAAGCTTCCAATGGAGAACGGAAGGCTAGTATACAATGATACATATGTGGAGACTATTAAAGCATCTCCATACTTCCACAATAATAAATTTAATTTTTTATTGAAAGCACAAACTGAAAGATAATCTTTATAGACTACAACACACTTACCAAATGCTTGATATTTTCATGGAATAATGGGATTGATTTCAATATCTTTATATATTTCATGGTATCTAATCCAAGAGACACCCTTTGGAAACTTGTACAAGTAGAAACAAACAACACAATTATAATTGCAAATAAAATAATATTCACATGCACCAACACACTCATGTTAGAATAATAGAGTTAAGCTAAACTAGTTAACCTATCTAAGCAACCAACAACATATCATAAAAGATAAGAACATGAAAAGATAAGGACAAGAGAACACCGATATATGTGCTTTACCCTAATGGGTTACATCCACGTGAAGGTAGTTTTCTATTATCTTGATAATCTCTTATCCAATCTTACAAGAGAGAAAAGAACAAATACCCCCAAAAATATAGATGATGTACAATAGTGTCACAATAGTACCACTACTACATCAAGAATACATGATATGTAGAGACTCACTTGACCCTATTATATACTAAGAGATGAGGAGGAATTACTCTCACATATTGCATGTGGGATAATATAATTCTCCAAAATAACATCTCTTAATACAATACCATGGACAAATACTCTACACAAGTAAATACAACACCATACTAACTATGGGTTAAATGTATTACTCTTCTACATAAGATTGTAGACAACTTCCGACATAATACAAAGACATTATTACCTTACAAGGAATATAATATATTCCAACACTCCCCCTTAATAATGGCTGGGAGAAGGGACCACACTAACACTAATGAAGGAAGGAGTCATTACTGCTCCCCCTTGATGACAACTTCCCGCATTCCAAGCAAGGAACGAAGATGCACAAACTTCTCCTCGTTGAAGGATTTGGTGAAGATATCTGCTACCTACTTCTCGGTAGGACAATACTAAAGAGAAAGAATACCATCTACCACAAGTCCACGAATGTAATGAGCGTCAAGGTTGAGATGCTTTGTCTTGGAGTGATATACTGTATTATAAGCAAGCTGGAAGAGAGTGAAACTGTAGTATTGCTCGAATAAAAAGCACCATAGTGTAATGTCCCTTGTAAAAATCTTAGAATCCTCTTGGCTTCCTGCCAATGACTTTCATGAGGTTGCTGCATGAACTGAGAAACCAAACTAACGACAAAAGAAATGTTTGGTCGGCTGTGAGTTAAATATATCAAACTGCGTACAAGTTGACAATAAAGGGTAGCATCAACAAGCGGTGTGGTACACTCAACAGTTAACTTTACACCAGAATGAAATGGTGTAGGAGAAGATTTACAATCACTCATATGGAAATGAGCCAACATGTTTGTAGCATACTTCAGTTGAGAGAGAAACATACCATTTTCCATATGCCAGATTTGAAGACCCAAGAAATAATGTAATAAACCAAGGTCAGTCATTTCAAACTGCTTTTGAAGATCACTTTTTAGATTTTGAATTAATGTAAGCTGGCTGCTTGTGATGATTAGATCATGTACATATAAAACAACAATGATAATATTAGATTTGGATCAGATATACAGATTTGGATTAGATATACAATGCTTAAAACCATTCTTCAAAAAATATGCATTAATTTTATCATACCAAGCCCTAGGTGCTTGTTTGATACCATATAAAGACTTGTGTAATTTACATACTAAATTTGATGATTCATCATTAATAAAACCATGAGGTTGTTGCATATAAATTTCTTCATTAAGATCACCATTTAAAAAATAAATTTTAATCCATTTGGTGTATTTCCCATATATAAGATGAAGCAATAGATAAAATGGTTCTTATTGTATTCATTTTAGCAACAGGAGCAAAAGTTTCATTATAATCTATACGTTCAAGTTGATTAAAAACTTTTGCAACTAACCTGGCTTTATACTTTTCAATCTGTCCTTCTGCAGTGAACTCAGTTTTATAAACCCATTTACAACCAACTAAATTCTTACCAATAGGAAGAGGAACAAGAGACCAAGTATTGTTCTTCATAAGAGACTCATACTCAATAGTCATAGCTTCTTCCCATTGAGGTTTACCTTGAGCTTGAACATAAGAGGTAGGATCATCTATGGCCAAAACTTTGGTCATAAGGGAAAAGTTAGATCTAGTTCTACGAGGGTCAGAAGGGTTACTGACCTCACTACTTGCAGATTCAAGAGTTTTATAGGCCCAAACAAGAAGGTTAGATGAAACAAAAGTTTCTTGAGCTTCAATACATTTAGGTAGAATACTTGAAGAAGAGGGTGAACTAGGATCAACAACAGGCAAAGAAATGGAAGAAGAAACTGAGATAGGAGTAACAAGAGACAGTGGGATATCCAGTGTAACATGAGGTTCGACAGACTCAGGTGGTGACAATATTTAATAAAGTGAACATCCCTTCGGATGATAACACTTTGAGTAGAGGTATCAAATAACCTGTAAGCCTTAGAATCCTCAGAATAACCAATGAATATACATTTGTGAGAGTTCGGATCTATCTTTTTCCATTTATTGTCAGGAATATGAGCTCAACATTCACAACCAAACACCTTAAAGCTACTAATATCAGGTTTTCGACCATTCCATTTTTCCTCGGGGGTAACATGTTCAACGAATTTTGTAGGAAATCGATTTAAAATAAAGTTTGCACAACTTATAGCTTCAACCCAAATTTTTTTATGTAATCCTTTAGAATAAAGCATACATCTAGCCATTTCAACTAAAGTTATGTTTTTCTTTCATCAACACCATTTTGTTGAGGTGTGTAAGGTACAGTCTTTTGGTGTTGAGTACCATGTTTGGATAAAAATGCTTCAAATTCATTCTTAACAAATCCCCCCCCCCATTATCTGATCTTAAAGTCTTAATCTTCTTACCAGACTCATTTTCAACCAAAGATTTAAAAATTTGAAATATTGAAAAAACTTCACTTTTATTTTTCAAGAAATAAACCCATGATTTTCTACTAAAGTCGTCAATAAAAGTAAGAAAATAGACTGTACGAGATAAAGAGGGAACTTCAAGAGGAACACAAATGTCACTATGAATTAATTGCAAAGGTTCTTTAGCACGCCAAGCTTTACTTTTCTCAAACATTTCTCTATGATGTTTACCAAGAACACAACCTTCACAAACACCATTAGTACAAGAAATATGAGGCAAGCCATCTACCATTTTAGTTAAAAATTGCATTTTAACATAATTCAAATGACCTAATCTTTCATGCCATAATTTACTTTGTTCATGAGCCTGGGAAACATAGGAATAAAAAGGTTGTCTTTTAGTTGAGTTAAAAGCAACAAATTTGTATAGACCAACAGTATGATCAATAGGACCAGAAGAAACTACTTTGAAATTTTGATTGGTATATTTAAGAACATATTTGTTAGGCCATGCTTCAAATTTAAACCCTTTTTGACAAGAACAATAAATAGAAAGTAAGTTAATGGGCATGTGTTTAAAATGAAAAACGTCATCTTCCAATTGACCATTAGTAACATTAGCATTACCAGAAACAATTACGGAAAGTTGTTTACCATCACCTATATAAACTTTCTAAGATATGTGTTTACAATTGTCATAAGAAGTAAATAAACAAGCATCAACAGTCATATGTTTAGATACACCAGAATCCATTATCCATTCCACGTTAGAAGAAGAAATATTAGGAAAAAAAACAGATGCACATAAAGCTACTTGAGAGTCATGAGAAGTTTTCTTTTTAGCCTTAGCCATTAAACGTTTTGCTTTAAAACAATTCTTTTCAGGATGGTTAGTTTTACCACAATGTTTACAAGGATCATATACTTTCTTTTGTTTATTATTTTCATTAGAATCATGGGAAGCATGCCCAAAATTAGTATTAGAAGGATTAGAACACTTAGCATTATTAAAACTTTTCTTATGATGCTTATTAAGTGCAGTTAGAGCTTTATTAGGTGTGAGTTGTCCTAAAACAATTAACCTTTCTTTCTCATTGATCAATCCTTTACAAAAATCATCAAAAGTTTGCTTCATAGTACTTTGAGACAATTTTAGAGCTCTATTCCTAGTTTGGATGAACATATAAAAACAAGATGGAATTTTACGTTCTACAAGAATAATAAGAGCAGTGTCAGTTTTCTTGTAATCTTTACCACAACTATTTAATTTCTCATTTAAACTTTTCAACTCAGCAAGATATAACTCAACTCTTTCAAAGTTAGCAGGTTCGAGGTCAAAGATATTCTTTCCAAGATAATATGTTGAAACATCATCAGATTTATCAAATAAAGAGAAAATAATTTTCCATACCTAAACTGGGTTGTCTTCTGCCTCAATACTTACTTCAAGACTATCTGCAACAGTTTGACCAATGGGCCCCCTTACTCGATCACTTTTAGCTTCCGATATAGCCAAATCATCAGCAGCAATAGGTGTCTTCTGTTCACCATTAAATATCCTTCAAAGAATCTTACTCCTGAGAACATCAGTCATCTTTCTCTTCCAGGAAAGATAGTTAGAACCAACTAATTTAGGAACAAAAGCTACTTAGGAAGTCATAATGAGTGAAATTTTGTCAAAAAATAAGGAACCCTAATACTGAAAAATGACAGAAAAATAGTGAAGAAATTGAAAACAGTTACACTTTACTGATATGAATCTGCAAAATCACAGTTAGAAACACAGTAAAGAAAAGAGGATAAACTTGCACTTACAATCTTGTGAAAAAATGTGCCCAGAAAAGCCCAGTATTCTGTTCTGGTCACATAGGTGGATCCAGAATGGTTGTTTCAATTCCAAAAATAGGTTCTAATAAAAATACGGAAAGAAATGACCAAGTTATGGCCTTTTTTTATAACTGTCGTTTTTATAATCGAAAGGAATCCCAGAAATGCCCAGTTTTCTGTTTTGGTCACGTGGGTGGATCCAGAATGGCTGTTCCAATTCCAAAAATAGGTTATAATAAAAAAAACTGGTAAAAAATGACCAAGTTACGACCCTTTTGTATAACTGTCGTTTTTATTATCGAAAGGAAGCCCATAATTACCCAGTTTTCTGTTCTGGTCACGTGGGTGGATCCAGAGTGGCATTTCCAATTCCAAAAACAGGCTATAATAAAAATTTCTGTAAAAAATGACCAAGTTATGGCCCTTTTTTATAACTGCCATTTTTATAATCAGAAGAAAGATATCCTTGAGGAGAGCCCCAAAATCATGTAGATCTACAGAAAAAACATCAAGAAACCCTTGAAAAAAATTCTACAAAATCTTACACAACAAGTTAGGGTTAGGGTTAAAAAAAAATGCAAAAATATGCCCAGATCTGAAGAGAAGCCTAATGGCTACCAGATAGAAAGCAAATCTACAACAAAATGACAATACCCAAATGATAATCGTTATTGATTCAAAGCTATAGAAGGTACTAGATCATAGAAACCCGCTCTGATACCATGTTAGAATAGGAAAAGATAAGGACAAGAGAACATCGATATACGTGGTTCACCCTAATGGGTTACATCCACTTGAAGGTAGTCTTCTATTATGTCTAGAATGTCTTCTCCAATCTTACAAGAGAGAAAAGCACAAATACCCCAAAGAATATAGATGATGTACAACAGTGTCACAATAGTACCACTACTACATCAAGAATACATGATATGTAGAGACTCACTTGACCCTATTATATACTAAGAGTTGAGGAGGAATTACTCTCACATATTGCATGTGGGATAATGTAATTCACCAAAATAATATCTCTTAATACAATACCATGGACAAATATTCTACACAAGTAAATACAACACCATATAACTATGGGTTAAATGTATTACTCTTTTACATAAGATTGTAGACAACTTCCAACATAATACAAAGACATTATTACCTTCCAAGGAATATAATATATTCCAACAACTCATTCATAGAAATGCAATTCAAACTCAATTGAAGAAAAAATATAAAATAAATAAAGGATGGTATACATCTTTGGGGTCTCAATTCCAAGTGTAAACCAAACATTGAAATATGCAATTAGATGGAAACGAGAAAATATGATAGACAACAATGTATCATGACTATTCTAGAAGGAAAAAAAGCAGATTCTTCCATAGTCTCTAATCAATTGGATAAAATTTTATAAACTGATATAAGTACTAATAAAATTAGAAGCAATGGTAGGCCCAATAACTACAATACTAGAATTTTTATATACAACACATAAAGGCTAGGTGTAATGTCCCCGGATTTGACCCCATTTGCATGATGTATATATTGTAATTAATCGTGGTGAGGAGCTCAAGGAAAAAGCCCCACCATCGATTTGGTTGTGTGTGTGTTTCGGCAATGGGGATAGTTGCCGATGGTTTATCGTGCCATTTGGCACATTATAATTCAGCATCATGTAAATATGCACATCAATTAAAACTAAAACCACAACCAGCTACGACAGTGCAACGTTGAATGAAAAGGGCATGGTTCCAAAGGATAAGGGGTGGGGGATGTCAAACCTTGGCCTATGGGGGAAAAACCCATGTGTTGATACCTTGTGTGTTTGCCACCTTTCTTGTCTTATCCAACCTCTTTATTGCTTGTTTTGTTAGTTGGGGAGTTATTGCTGAATGGCTATTGGTTTTTGAGGTAGTTATTGTCTTTAGGAGTGGGGTGGAAGGACTGTCAGTCCCTTTCCCATGCACCCACTCCACCCACGACTGCATTCACTCTTCTTCCCCACGTTTTCCAATCTTCAGGAGGAGGGTCTGTTGGTTTTCTCCCGATTTCCTGTTAATCCTCATGCAGATTTGGTCTGTGGATGTCTCACGCAGAGATGAGTTCGAATTCCTCCTGTGCACTGTTGTTCTGTTCATTCACGCACATAGGGGATTCTTCATTTTGTTTCCTCACGTTGGTTGATTCGCGCGCATAGGCGAAGCTATTTTCTCCTCACGTGCAGGTTGGGATCCTCACGTAGAGAGACATTCTGTCTTCTTCTCATGCATGGGAGTTCTACGTTGTTTTTCCTCACGCAGGGAATGGGTGAAATTGTGGCTGTCACTCAGGATTTTCGGGTGCAAGAGCCATTTCTACACTCAGGAACTATGTGTAAGTTTCCCTACTGATTTGTGGCCCATGCATATGTTTTCCTCTGTGTTTTATGGTTTGGTGCAAGTTCCCTCATGCATAGAACATTGGAGTCATTTTTCCATGTTGTGAGCTATGCTCACTGACTTCGTCTGGGACTGTTGTTTCCTCGCATGTTTTGTTGGCTGTGGTGTTCAATTTCGTTTTGAGCCACCGTGGATTTCCAATCCGTTGGTCGAGTTTTCCTCTGTTCACGCTGGGAGTTGGATTCTCCTCTGTTTTGTGGACTGTGTGATGTTGCCCTCATTCACTATGAAGTTGGGCTGCTGTGGATTGTTGGAGTTTGACTTCTCTTTCGTTGAGACTGTCTGAGTTGTTTTGGCCACGTCAGGGCCAAGAACAACTCTATGTCACCTTATAGGCTTGAGCTGTGCTCATCTTTTGTTTGGGATTATCCCTGGTTGCCTTTGCTTCTTCACAGGGCTGTGAAGGGATGGTTTTGCTGCATGTAAGCAGTGGTTGGTCTTTGGACTGTGCTGGATTGGACGATCTGTTGATGGCCTGATAAATCCAGCTGTGTTGGTTTGTTGAGTGTGTTCCCTAGCTATGTGTAAGCTTGCATTGACTCTTATCCTTGGAGGAATCATGCCCAGCTCGGGGGTGGCAGCATTGTTGAGAGATTGATGAGCAAGCTGGCCTATGGTTGGGTGGAACGTTGCATCGACGTAGCTGGTTGCGGGATTCTCATCAAAAGATAAGTACTTCTGTTATTTCATCTCTGCAATTAATCTACTGTTTCATGAGAAATGATGAACATGATTAATGCCAGAATGTATGTTTGCTTCTGCTGTATGATTGAAGAATTATGCATTGAGTAACTGTGCATGTAAAATGATGGATTATGCATCTGGTTATGCATCATGTTAAGCTTTTAATTTCAGCATTGATGTTTATGTTCACGGAGCTATTTGCCAGTGTTTGGTGTGTTGGTCGCGTCCTCTTCGCCGGTCTAAGGGATGGGGACGTGAAACTAGGTGGAGCTTGAAAAAACATTCAAATCAAGACAACAGATGTAGGTTTGGCCCACTTTAAAAAATTTCCTCAATAATCCACCCATTGCAAACATAGCTAAGATTGTTAAGTTACCTTATTCTTTTCCCAATTTTGTAGATAACGAACAAAATGGAATGTTGATGGAAGAATTTACTAAAGAAGAACTTAAATCAATAACACATTCATTCCAAAAAGATAAATTCCCTAGTCCAAATGGATGGCCTATAGAATTTTACTTGGGGTTTTATGAACTCATTGGGGAATATCTTTTAAAAGTTGAAGAAAAATATAAAGTTTCTAGGAAATTTCTAGGAGCTACGAATACAACCTTCTTAACCAATGAATAAAGGTGATCTTGATAGTTTCAAACATTTGAGACTATATCCCTATGTAATTCAGTGTATAAAATTATTTCAAAGGTCATGGCTAGAATAATGAAACCCATTATAAGAATTTATAACCCATTATCAGAAGCTATATCCAAAGAGCAATTCGAGTTTCTTAGTGGCAAACAAATTCATAATATATTTGGATCAGCACAAGAAGGATTACTCACAATGAGACGGGAAAGAAAGCCAGCATTTATGGTAAAGTTAGATTTATTAGAAGCCTATGACAACATATTTTGGATTTACATCATGCTTTTGTTAATTCATGTGGGCTTTAACCTAGCTCTAGTGAAATGGAGTGAAGACTGACTCATTTACGAATCTTCCCCCTTGTTTATAAATGGTTATGCATCTCCTTTGTTTAGCCCATCTAAAAGTTTAAGAGAGGGACATACCTTATCTCCACTGCAATTTTTTATGGTAGTAGAAGATTTAAGTAGTTACTTGGCCTATTTAGGGGAAACAAAACTCTATTAAAGGAATACAAATCAGAGGCTGTTCTTTCTAGAATTTCATATATATTTTTTATTATAGAACATTGCAAATGAACTCAAAGGTTTGATAGAGTATAAAAGAAAATGCAAAGTCAATTTCCACGAGAGTTTAACAAAATGGCTATATCAAGAAGTGATTAATTTATTTAACCTGAACCTAAACCTAATGCACAGGCATAAAAACCGACACACAAAATGGAGAAAAGACCATAAACCCACCATTAAAACATCGTTGGTGTAGCTTCCCATGAATTCTGAAAGCTTTTGTTTAACGACCTCCAGCAAATCATAGCTCGAAAGGTATGGAGAAGATACTACCATTTAACGGATAGCAAGAGGCAAATTTTAGATTATAATTAAAATTAATAATATGGAATTTTGTTTTTTAAATAGTGTTTTTTTTTTAAAATTAGGAATAACATGAAAAAGGGTAAAATATTATTTAAGGAAAAAAGGGATTATAAAAAGATATACATTTTAAAAGGAAATGGGATTTTTTTTTAATTGGAGGAAATTGGTGATTTTTTGCAAAGTCATGTTTTGGATATTATCAATTTCTCTAGACATAGACAAAGAGGGAATGACAACAAATTGGATTGGAAATTTTATCAATGGATGCAAAGATGGTGTATTTTAATTGACATGACACAATTTACTCCAACTTGTCGAAACTTTGAACTACTCTCGAAAGTATCAAACAATGATGCTTTTGGATAAACAAAATTTGAATGTGACCATCGTGACGAGTTGAACACAATGGTGCTCATAACTACGTAACATAATAATTCCAAGATGAAAATACGACAAATCCCCATAACTTGACTCGACCATGACATGGTAACAAAGAATATATAACTTGGTGGACATGCAGAAGGAGCATTAGAAAATGAAAAATGGCGAAAAAATGTATAGATATAACAAGCACATGGAATTGGATGTGACAGAATAAGAATAATGATCTTGAACCAAAGTTAAATTTGGTCATCCTAGTCGTTATGTTCTCACACTTCGAAACAAGTCAATGTTGAGTATCAACATCTTTTAAAGGGGTGTTTGAATCCATGTGCAGTGTTAAAATTTAGTAAATTGTATATATTCATTATCAAAATTGTAACTTTTTGTTAGCAACTTGCAACAACTAAAAATGACTAACATAAATGACTAATTCATATTATTAGCCATTGTTAGTTAGTCATATTTATATTTATGTGACTAAACTAGTCATTTACGTTAGTTATATCTAGTTTAGTCACTTGTTATATAGTCGTATACATTATTTGGTGACTAAATTAGTCATTTATCTTAGTCGTTTTTAGTTAGCTCACTTAAAATTGCTCAATTTTGGTTGTTTGTCTCTTAAAAAAACCCGTGGTGACTAGTTTTTTTAGTCGTCTAGTCACTTATCTCTCATTTTGTACTAGTTTAAGGTCTCCATACCCTCTAAATACTTAGGTGCCCCCGAGGTGCATAATGCAGAAAGAAACATTTCATCGAAAGTCCTCTTGGGAAATTTAGAACAAAATTTGAGTAGTTAGGCCCTCTGTCTCCTTCCTATGGCCAGGAAGGTTCTCCTTATTAAATCAATTCTTCAATCCATGCATTTTTACCTCTTTTCAGTGTTGGCAACACTATTGAAAATTGCCAAAGCAATGGGATGTATTAAAACAATTTTTAACTAGAATATACATAACCTTTTGTGTGGAAGTGAAATGCCCATGGAAAAATATGGTAAGGAGACCATGGATGTTTATGATCCATCCCAAACATCAGCACCTTGGCTCACCAAGGGAGAACTTCAATTTTATTCAATATAGCATGAGAAATTTAGGTTTATGTTCCTCATGCAAGTCACATACCTTTGAAACAAGTTAAAAAAAATTCCACTGTGAAGCCTACTTAACTATACACATGAACTTGTTTCAATTTGCTGAATCAAACTTGATAGGGACTAATTTTCTCACAACCCTTGTGTTTCAATTTAAAAATTCCTTTCAACTAATAACATGCAATTTAAATAATTAATGCTATTGGTTGCAAATTCAAGTAATGTTACACCTAACTTTAAATTTAATAGGTATTTCTCATCTAAGAAAGAAAATATATATATTTATGTTTTACAATGTGTAAACAAGTCTCAACCATAACTTCAACATCAATGCATGTGAAATATATAATTTACCACCCTTGACATGTTGTAGCACTCAACCTTTTATGTGGCGATGAAGGTTATTCATTGTTGTTCAATGGTAGTTGTGTTTCTCTCAAAGCTTAATCCACATGTATATGTGAAAGATAGAGATAAGATATGAAGATAACAATAAAACTACATGAACAATGGAAAATTAGAGATATTCATCAAAAACCTGTATGCAATGTTGCACAAGAGGATTTGAACCCAAAATTCGATGACAGAATCCAATGACATCCGACGTAACATACGGTGGTGTCGGATTGCAATGCTGAAAAGTATTGTACCTTCCGAATTATCTTAGTGTCGTCGAATATCCGACGTAGTTAGCATAGGTTGTTCGATGAAGGTATTGGCATCGGTTATGCGATGGTGGCATGTCAAATTTGCGACACCCTTGTCGTTGGAATTTCGACGTGTTTGGGCTATTTTATGAAATACTATAAAGACTTATTTCAAATAGTTTGGCCCCAATTTCCAATAGTAACTATGTTCACGTAGTCAGATATTCAACGATGGTGTGCTTATAAATGTAAACATTTTTAAACATTCTGACATGATTGCTATAGAAGTGACGAGCGGTTTGCAGAAATTATTTATTCCTTGATGGACGATTTGCGGAAATTATGTATTCCTCAACGAACGGTTTTAGGAAATTATTTATTCCTCAACGGGGGGTTGCGGGATTTTTTTTTCTTCGACACATAGTTTGCGGGAATTTTTGTATTCTTCGAAAAACCTCCATTTAAGAAAATTGTGATGCATGGAACTTGATTTTTTAAGATTGTTGTCATCAACATCATCCTCATCATCATCGTCATCATTGACATCTTCATCATCATCGTCGTCATCTTCATCATAATCATCATCATCACCATCCACATCACCATTGTCATCATGTTGATCATCATTTTCTTCATCATCATCATCATCATCGTCTTCATCGTAATCATTGTCTTCATCATCATCATTGTATTCATCATCATCATCATCATCATCATCATCTTCATCATATTGATGATGACGACGATGATCATCATCATCATGATCGTCGTCATCGTCTTCATCCTCATGTGATAATAATCATCATCATCATCATCATCATGTTCATTATGTTAATCTTCATGATGATGATGATGATGAAGATGATCATCATTATCATCATCATCATCATCACCATCCACATCACCATCGTCATCATGATCATCGTCGTCATCATCATTATCATCATGTTGATTGTCATCGTATTCATCATCATGATCATGATCATCTTCGTCATATTGACCCTCATCATCATCACATTGTCATCATCATCATCATCGTATTCATCATCATGATCATCACCATCCTCATCGCCATGATCATCATCGTCTTCATCATTATGATCACCATCATCACCATCCACATCACCATTGTTAAGCTAGTGACATATTGCAGTAACCAATATTATTAATATAAAATATCTTGTACTATAATGTATGTTTCACTATGTTTTATGTACTCGTTTTCTATGTCTTTTTATGTCATGTTAATTCCAATTATTTATCACTAGATGGTTTGGGTATGAAGAATTGAGAATGGTATGAGAAAGGTGGGAGGTGTTAGATGATCCTCCACCTTCACATGTTGGCATGTTTAGTAGAGGATAAAATTACTTTCAAAACTAAGATAAACTCAACCATGAATGTTTTTTTTATATTTTATGTTTTTCATAGTATTTATATAATGCTAAATATGATTAGATAAATAATATATTAGTGAGTTTATTAGACATTTGACGTCTTTTCCAATGATTCAATCAGATGTTATTGCTAGAACATTATTCACCTTATGTATTGTTGCAAATTTTGTGGTTGTTTAAATTATTCAAGTATTCATCTTCACTCATTTTCCAATCTCTTACATGATTCATGATTATGTGTTTGTTTCTTTACCTAATTAGTTTGTCATATAAACTTGTTATATATTTCTTGCAATTCCTAGCAATGCAAACACAACTATCGTTCAATGCCTATCATAAACTCTCAAAGATTATTCTAAGCTACCACCATATGCCACATTTATCATATCCGCAATCATGATCCCAACCATTGGGGTTCATAACAAGTCCCTTAACATTCCTTATGATTTATGGGAAAGCAAGGGCATTGAATATGTTGATCACTTAGCATGAAACAAAGGACACTACTTCAATTTAATGACAAGTGTGATACAAAAGAGGGTGTTTTTTTTCTTAAGTTGATTCTTTTAGGGACAAGTAAACCTTCACCAAATGCAAAAAAACGATATAAAATGTAACCCATAAAATTTAAGGGGACCAAGGGGCATATATGTCAACAAGAAAGCTACAATAAATGGAATCATATTACTTGGTTTCATCTCATGGTGACACTTTTAACTACAAAGATTCGAGGAAAAAGTACTTTGTTATGACCAAAGAGGGGCATACATAGAGTTAATATATATTATATGACCCCAATAGGCACATTTATCCAATAAAATGTATATGTAATATTGATGGACCTAATAAAGGACCTACTTGTGTAATGCACGAATACATATTCATACAAGTCATATAATTACTCTCGAGGGAAACAATGAATACATATTTATACGTCATATAATTACTCTTGAGGGAAACATGTCATTTGTATATAGGAATGTATTGGAGTATTGGAATGTTTTATTCTTCAAGGAGTTATTGTATAACTTATTTGACTTATCTATCTTGAAGTTATAACCTAATTTTACATTTGGTGCACATGGTGTATACTCTTTGGTATGTTATGTTGTTTTAACTATTTGGGACATAATAAAAAAAATTGAAATTATTCTCATTGAACAAATTTAGGACAAAGTGTTCATACTTGTTGAATGTAGTTTTGATGAGTAAAACTAGTGGAACAAGAGCCACGGAGTGGCAATGTCCCCGACCTTGCTATTAGTTGTTGCTACAAGAGGTAAGATGTAGAAAAGTGAATGTCCATAGATATGCATGCCAAATAATTAAGATACATAACACATAAAAAAAATGTAGATAATTGTTTAAATATATGTTATTTGATAAATTTAAATTTAGAACCTTGTTATTAGTTGTTGCTACAAGAGGTAAGATGTAGAAAAGAGAATGTCCACTAATACTTATGCAAAAGAGTTCAGGTGCATAACAAACAAAAGCAATGTAGATGATTGTTTAAATCTATTTCACTTGGTAAATTCAAATTTAGAGTATTTTTCTATTTATTTATTTTTATATAAAATTTGTCAACTATAGTGAGAACAATTATCACTAATTGCAATCGGTGAATATAAGTTAACTCATCAAAACTTGTATATTTAAAAATTGGAATATTAGATACTATGTTTAGTTTATAACTTATTATCGAAGACAATCATCACTAGTTGCAATCTCTAACTAGTTTATAACTTAGTTATCCACAACAATAATCACTAATAAATGTAAATTGACTCATCAAAAACAAACTAATTTTTTTTTTGAATTATAAAAAAAATAAAAGCGATAATTCTTTGAACAACCTAACTATTTGGTCACACGTGCTATTCATATTTTCCCTAAAACATTTAGGGAAAACATGAGATTTTCATTATAAAATATGCAAATGATGCAAAATAATTTAAATTTACCCCTTGGTAACAAATTCTATTCATATTTTCCTTTAAAAATTAGGGAAAACATGAGATTTTCATTATAAAATACTTAAATGATACAAAATAATTTAAATTTATTAAGTAAGGTATTTTTCTAAAAAGAAAGAATCCTCATAAGTAGACACATTTAAAGAAAACAATCATTTATTAATGAGACATACATTATTTAAGTTTTGATTTTGCCAAGTATATTATTTTTTTGATTGATTATTTTATTTTATAATTAATTTATATATTTTGTAGCTTTAATTTATAAGATAGTATTATATATTTTAGTTTCAAGGTTCTTTTAAGCAATGTTACTTTGTCACTTTTTCTTGTAGGTTACGGAGGAATTTTATGTAGGACTTTTGGGTATTTGTTTACTTTTTGTATTTTTGTTTATTTACTTTTGAGATTATTATTATTATTATTATTATTATTATTATTTAAAGATAAATTATTATTTATGAGTGTTTGTTAAGTTTTAAATATGTAAAAAAATATTGAAGGTTGAAAATTATTTCGGTCTTGAAAATAACTAAAAGTAACTAGTATGAATAATAAGAAAGCATTAGAGATTTTATTGGATGATCCAAAAGATGAAGATTATGACAACATTTATGATGATAACTTTGTGATGATGACTTGAGGAGATATGTTGATGAATGTGGCGCGAGAGAGAATACCTTCCTCTTACTACTTATTGTTTTATTGGAAATTTCATTTGATTGGAAATTTCATCTGGATTTCTCTTTGATTCCTAAAAAAATGGTTGTTACTTTCTCAAGAATTGGATCCATGAACTATGTTGGTAAAAATATATAAAAATCACTGGATTGGTAAGAAAATTTAACCACGTTAGTAAACAAAAGGTTGGTAAACACCACATATATGTGCACCGGGGCACAATTCTTGTTCCAGTTACAATTTAAATCGGAGAAAGGAGAGAGAATATATTTCGATGTATATTATCATTGTATGTTGTTGTATCTAGATCAGAGATGTGTTTCCCTCCTTTTAGGATGTCAGTATTGTACATGGTCCTTTCCATTTTTGAAGAAAAAGTATTTGAATCCAGATTTGTGTGGAATAAAACTAATCTATATGTGAAAGAATAGCCAACTATTTTTATAGATTATATAACAATCTTAAATATTTAAAAGGGCTTACAAAATTGTTGGCAGATAATTATTGTTAATATCTTGAGAATAATAAAGAATGACCAAAGTCTTTACATTAAAATAATAATAATAATAATATAGTTAATATTTTGAGAATAATAAAGAATTCTCAAGATCTCTACATTTAAAAAATAAATAAATAAATTCCTTTCTGTTTCTGAGAATTTCAATTAATAACTTTAAAAGCAAAATAATTTTTCCAACAAATTTTTAGGGCAATCTAAAAAAATTACTATGCATTGTGACATCGTCAAAATATTGACTTAGACCTCAACAAAAATATTTGACAGAAACCTTAGACATATAGATAAAATCCAAAATTGATTTTAGTTGAATTCATAATGATAACCAATCATAATCTTATTAAATTAATTTATTTAATTTAGAAAATCAAATTCAATAAAAACATTTGAAAAAATTTAAAACAATGCCCTACCATTTACAATAACTGAGCGGATTTTAGGTATAGAGCAGGAACTCAAAATAAAATTAATTTGCACTGCCATTTACTATAACTGAGCTGATTTTACCTACACTAATTTGCAGTAATTTGGGAAAAAGACAGACATTGATCAACATTTTTTTCACTAAAACACTTCAGATCTTGGACCCTAATTTCTAGAACAAAGAAAAAAAGGTAAAAACTCTTGTCTTTTCTTTTGCTGGGCCAGTCCAAGTAACTCAAAATCTCATGTGTCTGTTTTGTGAGGTTCGATTGAATTACGAGGCTTCCCCTTAAACAGGCCCTTCAGGGTTCATCACATGTGCTTTTTATGAGGAACTATCATCCGATTCAAGATATTATAAAAATTATGTCTCAATGTATAATGAGTGAGCCGTAACTTCACATATACAAACTTAAATAATTTGACCATAATTTTACGAACCCCTAATTTTTTTTAAGGATGCATAGTCTATTCTATTAATTTACAGAAAAAATACATGCAAAAAAATCATGGAGTACAGTAATAGAGTACCTGCCACCTAATTCTAGTAGCCTGCCCATGAAGAGAAACTAGGCAGAAAGTAATAGCATTTCAAACCTTCCCAGCAATGGAAAACCAAGCATACAATAGAAAACTAGAAAGTCTAAAAAAGGGTAAAAAACAATCTATGACTGCAAAAAAATGACGCTATATCATATAAGATGGCTTGGAATGTCACCAAGGTTCATAAGGCCATCAATCGTGCAGTGAATGGAATGTTATCAACTTCCGCTATGAAGGTTTTAAGTATGAAAAATGCTAGCAAAGAAATCACTGCTGCGTCCAAATAAAGTTACATTCAGTATTTTGCTGGAATTGGATTGCCTCTCTTTTTCATTTTCTTTTTCATCTTTTGATTTCGATACACTCTGCAAATAAGAATATAATTTGAAGTAACATATTGACCATGTATAAGCTTGATTATAGAGCCATAAAATCCATTTCCCAACACAATAGGATTCTTGGAAAAATGCAAGCCAAGGAAAAATAAGATGAGAACAGAATAAAAACATGAAAGGACTGCAGTGGCTAACATTCTCACAGGATGTCACTTGATATATTGTGTCATCCACATTGAAATACAAGAATTTTTTCTTATTTTCAAATAACCAAATAAAAAACAAGAACTTTTATCCAATATGAACACCACTTGATGCAGAAGATATCACCCAATAGACCCAATCTAGAAGATTTCTACAAACCGTAAGTAAATAAAGACATCTTGTGCAAGCATGTATCTATGTTATTTACATTATGTGATTCCTCTAGAAAAATGGCAATCAATTTTGTTTTCATTGAATGAGGAGCCTCAAGGTCTTAGGAAATCCAATCTTGTCCTAAAGTGATTTCAATTCCTTGTCTTATCTGAATACATGTAAAATGAAAATACACTGGAACTGCTAATGCATAAAACAAACCATCTCCAAGGCTGTAGTGAAATTTCTTCAATCGAATCAAACCATGGGAAATCAATACTTGGTCAATTGATTGGAAATTTGATGCTTGCATTGTAAAAGCATTCAACTAAATGGAAAAGGTCTCCTCACAATAAATTTGCTTCTGTTGATTCATAGGAAACACTTTCTTTCAACAGAAGAGAAAAACAAGTAGAACATATTGAATAAATCAATAGACTATCAAGAAGTAGAATATGGACAAAGAAATAAACTAGAGAACCTTGGAAAATGAACTATGTCCAAGCAGGAAAAATGCCATTAGCAATAGCTTTACGTGAAACAACAGATTCACCACTTAAAATTTGATACAATGTTACAAGTTCTAGTATAGTTTCAGAACTTTAAATTGAAACAATAAAATTGAAACTATGCCAGAGCACATAATTATAAAATTTTAAAACAAAGAACCTAAATGCATGAACAATGAACAATATAGGAGAATACATTTATCAAGAAGAATATACATCAAATGGAACTTGAGTTCGTCAAGCAAGTCTCTAAGATGGGATGACCACATACTAGAAGCAAGACTATTCTATGAAACAAAGAAATTGTCAAGTAAATCTAGCTAGCAGGAATAAGGCTTTGAACTAGGCTAAGGTGAAATACTTACAGGAAGTCCTCCCTGAAAATCAAGGAAGTCCCAATTTGAATGCTCAACGGTAAAAGAAAAATGATGAACATAGTCCTTGCATCAACTTGGCTCACAAAAATCCCGCCAAATAAGTTACCTAGGACACTCCCTGTAGCCAATGCCATCCATGCAAAAGATTGAAGCTCACCTAATGAAATACCCTGGTCCTTTTTACCACATTCTGCCACTAAAGCATCAGTGGCTACCTCCACAACTGGGGCACCAAGATTGCTAAGAAGGAGAAAGGCTGTCATAATAGCAATTGACGAACCTGTAGCTGGAATAATTGCAATTGATCCCCATGAAATCGCTTGTAATGAGCCTAAAAAGTCAACAACTAGGGAAATATATTTTGTAGCTATGACTAGTAAAAGAAGCAAAATTGTTGTATGGCACGTCATTTTTTCGAGTTGTGGTTGATAGATTTAATCCAATTCCCACTGATACACTAAATCAAACAAAGATGAGCTTGACATCCCAGGTGGTAATTGTTGGCTACTTCCACATGCGTCGTTTTTTCTATCGATCATCTTACCAGGAAAAACTTTGGTGAATTTGCGGGTAGTGAAGAAAAGAGGAATCGAAGACCGGCTCTCAATATTTTCTACGGTCTGGCCCTGGTAGAAGTGCTTCTGTTTCTATTGGAGAAGGCCTATTGGCAATGGAAGAACGAGAATTTGTACCATTAAATGCCCCTTGAACATGACACTAAGATAATAGGTACTATCAAGCTAGGACGGGAATAAATGAACTTGCAGAGCTACCGTCATGCGAAATATGAAAGCATTAAATGAACCTGTAGAGCTACCATCATGTGAATTTCCTAACCATGTATTAAGGTGTTGCATTAAATACTAATATGTGCATCAACTTCGAAAAGGTGCATGCAATAGACACGTATGTATGATCAAGGAAAAAACTAAGTTAATGTTGTTGATGTTAGCCCGCCGTCGGGGTCTTGGGGCACAAAGTCCCATGCCTATGTCACCTATATAAACCAATAAAAAGCAAGATAAATCAATATTTAAATAATTCCCAAAAAAAATTTAATACAAACTATAGCAAAAATTATATGATTTTATTAAAGTTGCAACAAATTACTTCAAATAATCTCCTTGAGCGATTCATATATATCCCCTCGGGAGGGGACATAATTAGTCAAATGCAATTTTGATGAGTAAAACTAGTGGAATTATTCAATGTTAACATTTGTGGCAGATTGTCCATATTTGTTTGATGTACTCTTGATAAAATCCATTTTATACAAGCTCAACTATACAATAGAATTTGGAAATACATTTAATTATTTATTTTATGATTTAAATCAAGGTTATTTCCATTAACATATTTTTATTTTTTATTTAAAATGTAGAAATGTTAAATCAAGGTTATTTCCATTAACATATTTCTATTTTTTATTAAAAATGTAGAAATATAAATGAAACAAATATTGCTTATACTTTTAAATTGAATATATGCTTATATTTTGAAAATAAATAAATAAATAAGGCTTATATTTTCAATAATATGAAAATAAATAAATAAACAAAAAAAAACATTTTCCAGATGTAAGCTTAAAATTGACATTTAAATTTTATTAGAATGATTGAAAAACTTTAAAAAAAAAAATTCTAATTTGAGCATTTCTTTTTTATTCTCTTATTTTATTTTGATTGATTTGTGTTCCAAGACTTTTTTTTGCATAGGAAAAAAAACTGAAAATTTTATTAAAATCCAGACAAGTTTGTACAAAATTGTATGCAGATGCATACCACTGATTATACAAACAACATGATGTAACAACCACTATTCCATAAGGAAACAGTTTACCATCTGATCATCTCTATCCCAAGAGATTATGCCGAAAAAGAGCCAGAGATAAGTGCTCTGATGTTGTTGTTTATGTTACCCCTAAGCCTTTTGTTAGTTCCAAAAATGAGCTAGGTTTGTAGCCTATGGACCTTTTGCTGAGTCAAGAATAGAGCTGAAAAAATCAGAGTTTAAGAGAGGTCTGTAGATATATGTGTCCAAAATAGTCAAAAAAGTTGCCTTACAGGAAAGGCTTCCGCAAAGGGTATATGGTAAAACTCATACATTTCCCCTTCTTTGTGTTCAAAAAATTTCCAGGTGCCAAAATCCATCCCGATTCCATCTTTTGAGAGACAATATGCTACTGCATTTTGTTCCCTGTAGACATGGCGACATGTAATGTGATCAAAAGAGGTCTATAGTCAGCGTACTTCTTCATAAAGAGTAAGTAGAGAAATAATTCGGTAGTGCTAAACTTTATTCACCCAATTAATAATAATGAGTGAATCACCAAAAATATGAATATTTACGCAACCCTTTTCTAGAGAAAAATGTGGAAATTGAACCCAGTGATAGATTAATTTTACTCTCAACAATTAACAATTGATCATGCAAAATCACTCACAAAAGAGGCTGAAATTGGAGCTGAACACTAAACTGTATTAACTCAGTGTACAATAGCAAACCCTGTAACATAATAGGTTGTTGAATAAATAAAATACATCAGGGATTCGAATGCATGAGGAGCAATTCAGATCTAGCATAAAGCAGGCTTACTAAAAATAAGCAAATCCCCCATAGGTGTAAAAAGCTGATCCCAAATCTGTCATGGAGCTCACGAATTGGAAAAATGGCTTAGGCAAGCTAAAGAGTGGTGTAATGGCAGCTCATACATTCTTTTTCAAGGAGAAAAGAGTGGAGGATGAAGAGGACAAAAAACTAGTTCACCTCACCTAGTCTAGCTTTTCCATTTGCCTTAGAACACTGAAAAAGCAGGGAATAAAGCAGAAAAAGCAGAAGGGCACCTAGGAGGCCAGGAATAAAGAAGATTTGATTCCTTGGGCTTTCCCATGCACTACATGAGTCAAATAAGGAAAGTTTGACCACTATGGATAGGTAAAAGACAACTTGCACAAGGTGGGACACATGAACTAGGCTAATAAGGCAAAAATAATTAAATTAATGTCTAAGTGGGTAAAATATGGGTTGATTATTCTAACACCCACCCTTAAGCCTGACTTATGAGTAATATATCAGAAAATTATAGGGCCTAGAAACAAGGCTTAGTCACCCTTTACATACTGCATGTCCATTTAAACAAGGAAAGAGGCTAAACCAACTTGGGAAAATCCTCCCTTAAACATGGACTGTAAACAAAATTTGGAAATCTTGTCTTCACTCATGCTTCAAAGCATGATAAAAAATCCCCAGCAGTGATTTGAGATTGCTGAAGGTCTTCTCACAAAATGCTTTGGTGCAGATATCAGCTACTTGTTCTGAAGATGAACAGAATAGTAGGTAAATGGTGCCATCATGCACAAGTTCTCTGATGTAGTGCATATGGATCTCAATGTGTCTGGTTCTCTGCTTCTGAACTGGATCTTTGCAGATTCGAATGGTACTCTGGTTATCATAGTATATGGTAGTTGAGTACTCTGGTTCGAAGCCACACTTTCCAAGTAAACCCTGGAACCATAAACATTGAGTTGCTGCTTTAACAACTCCTCTGTACTCTGCTTCTGTAGATGAGAGTGCAATGGCACTCTGTTTCTTGCTTAACCAGCTGATTGGCCCTTCTGCAAGCATGAACACATATCTTGATGTGGAATTTCTATCTGTGCTATCACCTGCCCAATCACTGTCAGTAAATCCAATCAAATCAAGATCAGATTTTGCTTTATAGAAGATCCCATGTCCTTGTTCCCTAAACAAAGTTAAGGATCCTTTTGGCCACTTTCCAATGGATCTCATGAGGCTGATCCATGTATCTAGAAGCCACACTTACTACATAAGAAATATCAGGTCTAGTATGTGTCAGATACAACAAACATCCAATCAATTGCCTATACAGTGTATTGTTTACCATAGGTGAAGAATCAGCTTCTTCCAGCTTCACTCCTGAAAGGAAAGGAGTTTTGCTTGCTTTGCAATCCTTCATTTTGAATTTGTTCAGAAATTCCAAGGCATATTTGGACTGGTGCACCTTGATTCCATCTTTGGTTTGAGCAATCTCAAGCCTCAAAAATTGACTTAAGAGCCCCAAATCTGTCATGGAGAAGGCTTGGTTCATAGCTCCTTTTAAGGAAGCAATCTCAGCCTTTGAGCTTCCTGTAATGAGGAGGTCATCAACATTAAACACAATGATCATTAATAAACCATTAAATAACTTCAAATAGACATTTGGATCTGATTTGCATCGAACAAAATTCAGTGATAGCAAGAAGCTATCGATCTTGGCATACCAAGCCCTAGGGGCTTGCTTTAGCCCATACAATGAATTTCTCAACCTGCACACAAGAGAAGGGTTAGTAGAAAAACCTTGAGGCTGCTGCATATATATCTCTTCAGTGAGATCTCCATTTAGGAAGGCACATTTTACATCCATGTGATGTACCTCCCATTGCCTTGAGGCTGCAATGGCTAAGGCTAGCCTGATGGAATCCATCTTTTCCACTGGGGAAAAGGTCTCATTGTAATCTATGCCATTAAACTGTGAGTAGCCCTTGGCTACCAATATGGCCTTGTACTTCAGTGGTGAACCATCAGCAGCAAATTTGGTCTTATAGACCCACTTACACTGGACTAACTTTCTCCCTGGGGGAAGATCCACTAGCTCCCATGTGTTTCTCTTCTGGAGTGAGCTGAACTCTTCCTTCATGGATGTTTGCCATCTTGGATCTCCTACTACTTCTTCATATGTTTGAGGATCATACTCCACCATCAAATAGAATTTTTCAGCAAACATAGGATCCTTCATGCACAGACCACTCTCAAACTGAGATCTAGTCCTCCTTGGGTCATTGGGATCCCCAACTAGCTCTCCTACTGCATTTAGTGTCTTGGATTCCCATTTTGTCCTTGTAGGGCTGTTAGGGTATGCAATAAACTCATCTCCATCAGAAAAATCAGAATCAGCATGTTCAACAAACTCTTTACTTACTTCTTGAGGTTCAGGTGGAGAAGAGGCTTCTCCAATTCCACTGCTGCAAGGGGTTCTTCTTCAAACTGAACACACCTTTCGATGAAGGCTTTGTTTGTGCTCAAATTTATCAGTTTGTACCCTTTTGAATCTTTAGAGTATCCAACAAAAAGACACTCTTGTATTTGGGGCTGCAAAGCCTTCCTCTTCTCTGTTGGAATTCTAGCCCAAGCCTTTGAGCCAAAAATCCTGAAATGGGTCACATCTTGCTTGTGCCCACTCAATGCTTTGAAGGGATTCATGCCATCAAGATGTTTATGAGGCACCCTATTCTGAATATAGGCTGCATATTTGATAGCTTCAGCCCAGTACTTTGGTGGCAAAGTTTTGGCCTCCAACATGCATGTTGCCATCTCCTTCAGTGATCTGTTCTTCCTCTCAGCAACACCATTTTGCTGTGGTGTGTAAGGGATAGAATGCTGCATCTGAATACCTGCATCTACATAATAATTAATAAACTCAGACTTGACATACTCACCACCATTGTCAGATCTGAGGGCCTTGATTTTCCTTCCAGACTGGTTCTCAACCAAAGCCTTAAAGACTTTGAATAGGCCAAAAACTTCAGACTTGTGTTTCAGGAAGTGAACCCAGCAATACCTGGAAAAGTCATCAATGAAAGTCAATGCATATTTGGCCTGACTCATGGAAATATGAGGGAATGGTCCAGGAACATCACTGTGGATCAGCTCGAGGGGTGTAGAGATTCTCTCATGACTAGCTCTCTCAAATTTATGCTCTGGGTGTTTTCCTAGGATACAACCTTGGCAGACTCCTTTGGAAAATTTTATCTTGGGAAACCCTATGACCATCTCTTTTTCACTAAGATCAGAAAGATACTTGTAATTTAGGGGGCCAAATGTTTCATGCCAAATCTTGCTGGATTCATTAGCATGAATCAGAAGAGCAGAGGGGTTTGAGTAGGGTAGGAAGTGTGAGAACATGTATACCTTTTGAGCATGATTTGCAACTCCTTTTGCAATGAATCTACCACTTGAGATATTTGTGATCTCAACTTCATCAGGGGAGAATATGACTTTCTTAGGAGACCCAGTGTGGGTCATCTGGTACATTGACAAGAGGTTGGAGGCAAGACCAGGCAC
>LPNX010510682.1:0-11021 GCA_001517045.1 Pseudotsuga menziesii
GAAATTATATTGGTTCTTGAATTCCAACTCACAAAAACTTATTTTGGCACGTTTTCTTATAAGGCCCATTTTAGACCCCAAATTTCCTCTAATTCGGAAGATACTGTGAAGGATTTACCAAAAAATACCGGTGAAGAAATTAGACAGGAGTTTGCGGTGATCATCAGACGAGCTAAACCACCCAAGATCAAAATTTCCAGGTCCGAACTCACAACCTTACGTAAAGAAAAGAGCAATGAAAATATCAAGATAGTTAAGGATGACAAAGGAAATGCGACAGTACTAATGGAATCTAACTACTACGACAATAAAATGCTTGAACATTTAGCTTGTGGAAGCTACAGGAGATTAGATCGGGATCCAAGGAAGAAAATTTGTAGTCTAGTAACTAGGGTAATTAAGAATTCAAATCTTGATGAAGAGATTAAAACTAAATTGTATCCTAAGGAAGAAATGGTTACCGGTATCTACAGCCTCCCGAAAATACATAAAGATGGCGTTGCTATTCATCCAATTGTTAACACAATTGGATCACCTACATATAAATTAGCAAGATTATTAGCTAATTTACTGAAACCCCTTGTAGGGGAAACTAGCTCTTTCGTTAAATATTCGGCAAGTTGGATCAAAGAGATTGGTAACGAAAAGCTTGACATTGAGGATATCTTAGTCTGCTTTGATGTGGTCTCACTATACACAAAGATTCTGGTCGATGACGCCATTGACACCATAACAAGTCTTACTAATGAAGATACCAGAAAGATGGTGGAAGTATGCTTAAGATCCACATTTTTTACCTTCCAAAAGGTATTCTATGAACAAGTGGAAGCAGCCGCTATGGGGTCACCACTCTCTCCTATCATTGCTAATATTTACATGGAGAGTTTCGAGAAGACTCCTATAGACTCATTCCCCCTTAAAGCAAAGAGATGGAAACGTTATGTTGATGATACGGATGTGGTTTGGCATCATGGAAAAGAGGAACTAGATAGATTCCTTGGGCATCTTAATAACCAAAACAATAACATTAAGTTTTCCATGGAAATCGAAAATAAGAAAAGTCTTCCCTTTCTTGATGTTTCAATATCCAATAATGACGACGGGAGAATATCACACTAGGTCTACAAAAAGAAGACCCACACAGATAGATATCTCCATGCTAAGTCTCATCACTACCCTCCTCAAAAAACTGGTGTCAATAATACCATAGTAGTAAGGGCCATTAGGATCTTAGACAAAACTCATTTGGAACAAGAAATCGACCATATGGCTAATGTTTTTCTAAGGAATGGCTACAATGAGAATCAGTACAAGAAAATCGTCACCAACATCATGACGAAAAATAAAAGAACTAAGAAAAAGGAAGACAACTTTGAAGGGAAGAAAATCTTCCTCGCTTACATTAAGGATACCATAGACAAACTCGCCAAAACACTTAAAAGAAATAATTTTAGATTCATCTTCACTCCACCCAACAAAATTAGAAAGATGGTTGATTCATTAAAAGATTTTATCAATTGAGGTGCATACAAAGGTGTCTACTCAATCCCATGCTCTTGTGGGATTGAATACATTGGTGAAATCGGTCGTTCCATGAGAACGAGATTCAAGGAACATAGTTCTGATATAAGACACAACCGCATAAGAACTCAACACTCGACGAACATTCTCACTTCACCAAACACGAAATATGCCTTGAGAAAGGAAGATTCATTTCCAAGGAGGAGGGCCTAACTAAACAGAAAGTCAGAGAAAAAATTGAAATCAACATCACCTAAGATTGCCTCAATAGTGACAATGACACTAAACTTAGTGACACCTGGAAACCCCTTCTTCATGACCTTAGGACTAAACAACAACAATCAAACTAACCATCATAATCTAAATCAAACCTATTAAAATTTTATAAAAAAGAGAAAAACCCCCTTTAAAACTTTTAAACCTAGGTCTTAAACTAATTTGTTTTAATATCATTAATAGTATTTTAAACAATCTAACCAACTAAATTTTTTTATAAAACTTTTATAGTTACTAAAAAAAAATTTAACAGTTAAACTTAAACTTAAAAGTTTAACAAGTTTTAAGAATATCAATAAAACTTTTAAACCTAAGTCTTAAATTGTCATTTAAACAAATTAACTAATTAAAATTTTTATAAACTTTTTTTTATAAAAAGCTTCATAGTTAATAATTGTACAACCTTTAAAAATTAAATTTATATCTTATCAAAAACTTTAACATTAATAATAATAGTTAGAAATTAAAATTGGAAAGATTTCTATATTAAATTTACTTTGTAATATTTTTAAAAATAAAAACTAAAACCTAAATAAAAACAATAACATTTTTAAATTAATTTTAAAAGAACCTTAATAAACAACCTTTGTAGGTTAAAAAACCTTGAATCAATAACAACTTTTACAATTTAATTACAAAAAAAAAACCGACATAATTAAGAATTAAGGAAAAAATTTAAACACAAAATTCCATATTTAAAAGAAACTAGGCAAATATTATTCCTCACCAAGCTTCAATTGGTCTCGTGAAGATGATCTCACAGTAGAGATCGAAACGTCAAGATAAAGAAATACCTAAAAGTAGTTCCACACCCACTAGTTTTCTCCTGTGTATGGCTTTGTTTAATCAGATTGAATCCTTCCACGGAAGGGGCACCCTGAAAGACTTGAAGCTTCTGCAATCTACATGCATCAAAATTACCAAAAAATATGCTAATATGGAATTTTTAAAAATGTGTAGGGGACAACAAAATTATTCCACGCTTCGACATTATTAAACACCGCCTTCATAATAACAAAAATGAATCCTTGTTCAAATCCTTAATCCTGTCACTAGTCAGACATGAGATCAAGAAGACCCCTTCCACAATCCTCAGGCTCTCTAAGAACGCGTGTCACTTCCATCTCAAACTTGTAGCAATTATTAGATTCGACCTGTGGGACATGGCCGACTTGGCCATCTCTATGAGACGCCACTCCAAACTCGACAACATAACCTCCAGGAAGAAAAGGAAGTTCAACACATTGCGCAGCATGGACAAGAGTGTTGAAAAGCAATCCAACGTTGTAAATCTATCGTCTATTTCCCTGGATGAAGACTCACGAAAGGTTCTAGAATATGGCCTAAACTTTGGAGTCGCCCTGAGAAGAATTCCCATGAAGGACTTGATCTGCTGCATAGAGGACGCCATGAAGGATTTATCGAAAAATATCGGCAAATAAATTAGACAATAGTGTGCGGTAATCATCAGATGAGCTAAACCGCACAAGCTCAACATTTCTAGGTCCAAACTCACAGCCTTACATAAACTAAAGAGCAATGAAAATATCAAGATAGTTAAGGCTGATAAAGGAAATGCGACGGTACTAATGGACTCTGATGACTATGACAATAAAATGCATGAACATTTAACTTGTGGAAGCTATAGGAAATTAGATCGGGATTCAAGAAAGAAAAATTGTAGTCTAGTAACCAGGGTAATTAAGAATTCAAATCTTGACAAAGAGATAAAAACTAAATTGTATCCTAAGGAAGAAATGGTTCCTCGTATCTATGGCCTCCCGAAAATCCATAAAGACGACGTTCCACTTCGTCCAATTGTTAACACAATTGGATCACCCACCTCTAAATTAGAAATATTCTTAGCTAATTTACTGAAAGGCCTTGTAGGGAAAACTAGTTCTTTCGTTAAATACTCGGCAAGTTGGATCAAAGAGATTGGTAATGGAAAGCTTCACATTGAGGAAATCTTAGTCAGCTTCGATTAGGTCTCACTATACACAAACATTTCGGTCGATGACGCCATTGACACCATCAGAAGACTTACTAATGAAGATACTGCAAAGCTGGTGGATGTATGCTTAAGATCCACATTCTTCACCTTCCAAAAGGTATTCTATGAACAAGTGGAAGTGGTCGCTATGGGATCACCTCTCTCTCCTATCATTGATAATATTTAAATGGAGAGTTTCGAGAAGACTGATACAAACTCATTCCCCCTTAAACCAAAGAGATGGAAACGCTATGTTGACGATACGGGTGTGGTTTGTCCTCATGGAAAAGAGGAACTAGATAGATTCCTTGGGAATCTTAATGACCAAAACAATAACATTAGGTTTACCATGGAAATCAAAAATAACAAAATTCTTCCCTTTCTTGATGTGTTAATATCCAAGAATGACGATGGGACAATATCGCACTAGCTCTATAGAAAGAAGTCCCACACGGATAGATATCTCCACACTAAGTCTCATCACTATCCTCCTCAAAAAACTGGCATCATTAATACCATGGTAGTAAGGGCCATTAGGATCTTGGACAAAACTCATTTGAAACAAGAAATCAACCATGTAGCTAATGTGTTTCTAAGGAATGGTTACAATGAGAATCAGTACAAGAAAATCGTCACCAAGGACATGACAGAAAATAAAAGAATTAAGAAAAAGGAAGACAACTTTGAAGGGAAGAAAATCATCGTCCCTTACATTAAGGGTACCACAGACAAATTGGCCAAAACACTTAAAAGAAATAATTTCAAAGTCATCTTCACTCCACCCAACACAATTAGAAAGATGGTCGATTCATTAAAAGATCCTATCGATCCAGGTGCATACAAAGGTGTCTACTCAATCCCATGCTCTTGTGGGATTAAGTACATTGGTGAAACTCGTCGTTCCATGAGAACAAGATGCAAGGAACACAATGCTAATATAAGACACGACAAACATAAGAGCTTAGCACTGGCTGAACATTCTCACTTCACCAAACACCAGATCTGCCTTGAGAAAGCCAGAGTCATTGCCAAAGAGGAGGGCCTAAGTAAACGAAAATTCAAAGAGAAAATTGAAATCAACATCGCCTCAAAGTGCCCCAAAAGGGACAACGACACTAAACTCAGTGACACTTGGAAACCCCTTCTTCATGACCTTAGGACTAAACAACAACAATCAAACTAACCATCATAATTTAAATCAAACCTATTAAAATTTTATAAAAAGACAAAAGCCCCCTTTAAAACTTTTAAACCTAGGTCTTAAACTAATTTGTTTTAATATCATTAATATTATTTAAAACAAACTAACCACCTAAAACATTTTAGAAAACTTTTATAGTTAATAAAAAAAGTTTAACAATTAAACTTAAACTTAAAAGTTTAACAAGTTTTAAGAGTATTAATAAAACTTTTAAACCTAGGTCTTAATTTGTCATTTAAACAAATTCACTAATTAAAAAAAAAAAAAAATCTTTTTTATAAAAACCTTCATAGTTTATAATTGTACAACCTTTAAAAAATAAATTTATATCTTATCAAAAACTTTAACATTAATAATAATAGTTAGAAATTAAAATTNTTTCTTTTTTATAAAAACCTTCATAGTTTATAATTGTACAACCTTTAAAAAATAAATTTATATCTTATCAAAAACTTTAACATTAATAATAATAGTTAGAAATTAAAATTGAAAATATTTCTATATTAAATTTACTTTGTAATATTTTTAAAAATAAAAAGTAAAACCTAAAATAAAAACAATAACATTTTTAAATTAATTTTAAAAAAACCTTAATAAACAACCTTTGTAGGTTAAAAAACCTTGAATCAATAACAACTTTTACAATTTAATTACAAAAACAAACCAACATAATTAAGAATTAAGGAAAAAATTTAAACACAAAATTCCATATTTAAAAGAATTTGGGCAGATATTATTCTTCACCAAGTTTCGATTTGGGTCGTGAAGATGATCTCACAACAGAGATCAAAACGTCGAGATAAAGAAATACCTGAACACAATTCCACACCCACCAGTTTGTGTTGTAACAAATTATTTATATGCTCGAAGGGTAGGCGACCCCTTGGATAGAGGCTCACCTCGGTGGGCTTTGGGACATATCGGCCCGTGTAAAGTCACAAGTTACTATTACATCTGGTTTGCATGTTGTTGGATATACCCTTGGGAAGTTGTTGTTCCCATGGTTAAAAAAAAACAAATTATTTCTATGATCAAACATTTTAAGTCACCATATTTTTGAAAGGTTAAAAGATTAGTGAGGTAACTATTATAATAAAGTTTGGGAATGCTAGGTTAGTATTATAAGAAAGATTGAGAATCTCTTATCTAATGTGGTTGTATGCAGGGCACACTAAGAGAAAGTGACTTTTATTCTCAAAGTTCTTAGGCTCATAGAGATGACAAATCCTTTCCTCAAGGGTTGTTTTAGGAATTGTCGAGTGCAGTGTAGGAAGCACATGAGAGTTTGTTCTTATTTTGGTTTGATTATGTTAGTTTTATTATTCAATCTACTTAAAATAGAGAGATAATTTTGGTCTTCTAGATTAGGGTTAATGAACTCCTTGTAGTATTTTGACTTCTTTTTGACCTCTAAATTTTTTTCACCCCACATTTTCTATTTAAACATAGTTGTAATAATACTATTGATATCTTGCATGGCTTCATTTTCCTCTATCTCCTAATGGTTTAACCAAGTTATGAGTTTATTCTTATTTTGGTTTTGGTTAAGTTAGTTTTCTTATTCAATCTAGTTAAAATAGAGAGATAAGTTTGGTCTTCTATATTAAGGTTAATGACCTCCTTGTAGTATCTTAACTTCTTTCTGAGTTAAGGAGGGTTAAGATGTAGTATCTTTATGAGCCTAAGAACTTTGACAATGAAAGTCACTTTTTCTTAGTGTGCCGTGCCTACAACCACATTAGATAAGAGATTCTCAATCTTTCTTATAATACTAGCCTCGTTTTCCCAATCTTTATTATAATAGTAACCTCACTAATCTTTTAACCTTTCAAAACTATGGTGACCTAAGTTGTTTGAGCATAGAAATATTTTTTTTTTAAACCATGGGAACAACAACCTCCCAAGGGTATATCAAACAACATGCAAGCGAGATATAACAGTAACTTGTGACTTAGCATGGGCCAAGATGTCGTGAAACCCACTAAGGTGAGCCTCTATTCGAGGGTTAAGAGGGTTAATGACCTCCTTGTAGTATCTTAACATAGTTGTCATAATATTATTGATACTATTGATATCTTTCATAGTTTCATTTTTGTCTATCTCCTAATGGTTTAACCAAGGTATACTATTATCTAGTGGAGTGTACCAATCTCATGAGAGTTGCTTCTTATTTTGGTTTTGGTTATGTTAGTTTTCTTATTCAAGCTAGTTAAAATAAAAAGATAATTTTGGTCTTCTAGATTAGGGTTAATGACCTCCTTGTAGTATCTTAACTTTCTTTTTCACCTGTAAATCCTTCTCACCCCACATTTTCTCTTTAAACATAATTGCAATAAAAATGGTTATACTATTGATATCTTGCGTAGTTGCATTTTCCTCTATCTCCTAATGGTTTAATCAAGCTATACTATCGTTATGCTAGACTTTAAAGCAATTTAAGGGAGTCCCTAGTCTCCCATGTCATTTATTCTGTACTTTCCTATAGTACCTTGTGGTAAGAGTGCTCTCTATGAGGGGAAGACCAGCTTCTATAAGAAGAATAAGATAAGGTGAATTGCTTTTAATTCAAAGGTTATAAGTTATAAAACACTTTTGGATTTGCTCTATATTTATTCTATTTAAGTTAGTTAAGCTTTTGAGTCTACATTCACCAATTTTAACATATTTAAAAATTTTCAAATTGAAATATTGGAAAGGATAAAATTAGAATAATCATTTTATTGCAAACTTACAAAATAAATGTAAATTCATTATCGATGGTTTACTTGCAAAATAACTTCAATCATTGTAGGCTTCAAACTTGATGCATCAATGTAATATAAATGTAAAGAGTTGTATTTTTGAATTTATTTAATATATATAAATATCGATGGTTTATGTGCAAAATCATTGTAGGCTTCAAATTTGATGCATGGATGTAATATAAATGTAATCGTTTAATATTTATAATGATTAATAAATTTAAAATGAAAAACGTTTTGTTATTTAATAAATCGGAATTAAAATGGACTTACACTCATAGACAAATTATCTATGCTATTAAGTTTTCAATCACGCAAAGTTCTAAACTCTGCTAAATTTGTGAAGTCCTTACTTAGCAAACCAGTGAATATACTGGAGTCTGTAACTGTTGCTACCCTAGCGGTTGTGATTGGAAATATTTTTTCTTAAATCATTTAAAAAATAATTATTCGATCTTTTAATCAGACAATACAAATTGAATGCTTGGAACGACCCATAATCAAAATTTGGGAGACTCCTTATTCAAAAGGAACAATGGATGCAGGCGCTCCAAAGGGTTTACGATTCTGAAAGCAAAACCTACGTGAATGTCATCATATTCCAAGAGAATGAGATTAGCCCACTTAATTTGTAAAAGCGCAGCGTGATCGGATTTTCCCTGCACTGCCTGTGAGCACATTGATTCTTCCCATCTTCTCCATCGACCTCGCAAAATCTGAGTAAAATGACGACACCTGCAATTCTGTATTGACATATCTTTCTGCTTCGTTGTTGGTCAGAAGAGCAGCATCAGATTGAAAGAGGACTCTGCGCTTCTTTAAATTCACGTAATAGTGCGTATCAAATATTCGAGAGCTACCGGGATCCATCTCTACTATTGTCGTGGTGTCACCAGCCTTACATTTTATCTTCAGTTGAGCTGCATAATTTTTGTCCAACGACGGATCCATATCTCCTTTTCCAGTAAAATTGTAAAGCCTGCTGCTAAAGGAAGTGCAGTGTGAAATCCCTATGGTGTGGGCGCCTGTACCAAGTATTATATTATCATGTTAACGCTCTTATGAGATTATGAAGCCATGATATAAACGAATCCACGTATAACAAATTGAAAGAGAATGGTCGTGGAGTATGGAAAATAGTACTGAATTAGCTGTTACCTGATAACACAGCGAGGTCCTTAACATCAAGACCATTGCTGGCAAATATTGATGTGAGTACTGAGAAATTCGCGGTGGGAGGAGGAAGTTTAGTGAGAGCTTCGTTCTCGATAGACACCACTCCATCTCTGCGTCCCGTTGGAACATTCCAGAATGGTCCACCCAACTGTAATTTGCATCAATTCAATATAATCTTAGAGACTGTAGAGCCAAAAGAAGATGATTGAACAGAAATCGAAATGAAGGCAGCAGGCATTATGACTGAACAGTAACAGGAGTGTTACCATATGGACAGCATCTCGTGCGACGACTGCAAGAATGTCGGCGCATGATACCACTCCCGGGCACACCTTCTCCACTGCGGCTTTGGCTGCGTCAATAACTTGGAATCCTCTCAGGCTCAGGTTGGGAATCGCGTCCTTTTCTGCTTTCGTTGAATTTGTTGAATTTAAGAGCACCGATCCATCGCAACCCTAGTTCACCCAGTTAAACAGTATTATATCTATTTGTAGATCTTGCAAATGCTACTCTCCTTTATAATTACATAAATATATTGTTGAATAACAGGGATGTAAACCTAAAAGATGCTTACTCTAACAAAGCAGTCATGAAAATGCATTCTGAGGAGAGGCGCGGCCAGACTTGGGGCTTTGGAAATGTAGTCTCTAACTACATTTTCTACTGCATTGTAAACATCTGGGCAGGTGTTGTCATAGAAGTTCAGTGCCAGTCCTCCACCTGCATGTGCAAATAGAGAGGCAAATACCCAGAAATTCGCAAGTGCAGCAAATAGATTTCTAACTGTAATTGGCTTCATGATATAAATTCACAAACGAGGAATGTTTTGCAAAGTGGAAATGTAATATTCCAATGACATTGTCCTTAACACCGGCGCTATTTATACCCTCAATACTTGTGCAAGGACTTGCATCTTGATTTCCTTAACGCAGAGAAGACGAGTATAATAATTGGAGTTGGTAGATGTTCCATAGCCATCGTAGCTGGAATTCTTGAGAATCATTTCGGCAGCCATACTGCAAATTAATTGTTTATATGAAATCTAAGCGACATATTCCAATGTCGACCATTTTATATAACGTTTTATCTCTACACTTCATATCGATTACGGAGGTATCATTTCCGTTTACAAATTTAATTAGCTGGCGCTCTGAAGGTATAGAACATTAAAGTAAAGCATACGCATATATGGTCAACGTTTTTAGAGTATTTGAGCACGTTATCAAATACTCTATTACACGGAGTGCCTCCCCATTATCAAAGGGTATCTGACCTCTTCAATCATCTTCTTTATTAATGTTATTCTCATGATCGTTAAGGGAATCCGATCGTGAAGGGAATCCGTAAACAATGAGATGAGCGTTGTTGATGGAAGAGTATGGTCGTAATTGTAGGAATCGTTGACGATCGGCGTCACTGCTCGAATGTGATGAAATAGTTTTCAAATTCCAACTTGATTGGTCTCTCCTCTTCTAACCAGATATACAATTAAACATTGACGTCGAAGTTGATAGGATGGCCATGGTATGTGTCATTGATACTGTACTACACATACACATAAAGAAGTTCATTGAGGTTGAGTTGCACAAGACTTCTATCTAATATCTATCAATTGAGGTCCAGGTCCATCATAGAGGTCTAAACTTTTCTTCAAACATTTAAAAAAAATGTTTCCAAAAAAGTTTATTTTTAAAGGATGATCGGATTTAAGAGTTTAATATGTAAATTTCTGTTATGTGATTAAATCCTTTTTATGTTTATACTTTGTTTAATGATACTTTATATATATATCCTAGAAGTATCTAAACTTCATTTATTTTTTTTAGTTAATTGGAACATATAATCTTTTAGTTTTGAAATTAAAACCACATTACTATTGTAAATTTTTTATTTACTTAATATATATTTTTAATTATACCGGGATGTGGGTGCCTACTTCTTGAGTCCACCACATCTCAAGTCGAGGGATGACAAGGTTGCACCCTGCATGCTGAGTCCTCTATTCTCCCCCCCCCACCATACAACAGTTAAGGAGCATTCATAGCGCAGAGGATAGTGTCCTTGCTCGCGAAGGTAGAAGGGATCGACAGTTAATGATTTCATCATGTGATGA
>LPNX010510701.1:1235-13414 GCA_001517045.1 Pseudotsuga menziesii
TATTTCTCTTTATCTATCTTGGTTTGACGTTTTGCAACTTTTTCTCTTGTCATAGCTCGTTTAATCTTTTTATATGGCCTCGATGCATTAAGAACATTGACATATTGATATTTTTTATTATAAAGATCCCCATCCCATTGGTATAAAGGAATTATATCCTCTATAACATCCCATATCAGCATTTCCATGGGTGGCTCTTTGTACTTTTTCTTGACCCTTAACATCTCACCTATGTTGTCCACCAAATTATGTATTGGCCATCTAACCAATCCATGTATAGACTTATCCCCAATCTTGCATATTTCACAATACCCGTGTATCTCTTCCACAAAAACACCAAAGTTATCTTCACCTAGTGTTCACCCACAACCATGTCATCCTCATGGACATTAACTATCATTCCTTTGGCAATGCACATAATTGTTCCTATGCATCCATGTGTAAGAGAAACTCTTGTACATGTGAATGCAGCCCTATCTTGTGGAATATTTATGGGTTGATCTTCACAATGAGGTTTCAAATCTATTTCTGGCCAAATCTCATAAGATTCTATTGCACCCCCTAGTGTTTCCTCAAATCCAGTTGGATGTGGTAAAGGAGAATCATTTTTTAACACCTTCTAAATTCTAACCACTATGAATCCTTTCTTTACAATCTTTCCATGAACCTTATTCCCAAGCTCTGTATTGAATATGGAGCCCTCACCCACCTTCACTCCATGTTGTAAAAGATCTACTTTATCTCCAATAGAAAATGTTGAACAAACATTTGCACCTGTACACAAAACATAACAAACTTAATATTTTCTCAAAAAAACATTCAATAAACTATGAATAACTCTTAACACTTGCTTTTGGTATTTGATTTACCTATGGTGTGCCTCAAATCTGTAGTCCTCCATGGATGTCTGTCCCCTTCATCAACATATTCCACAATCAAATGTGGTTGACTAACATCAATTATCAAAATCATAACATAACCTACAACAACCCTTCCTCCACCATAATAAGTTCCAACTTCTGTAGATTCAACCTTTCCTAGCCCAATAACTTGACCATTAACCAGGAGGTCAACATAGTCCCCTTTTGTGAAAATTATACTTTCCATTATCGCTCCTACAAATTTTGCAACACACAATTGAATTATAATTTGTAGTTAAGGTTAAACCATGTAAAGTGTGCTCTTATATTTTAGGAAAAACACAATCTACAAAAAAATAATATACTTGTAATAGCTAAAAAGGGTATGGCATCATTTTGTTGTGCAAATTAAACATCGTTCCCCACCATTTAGTCCCCACTGCCAAAAGGGACTTTACATATAAATTATGATGGAGCTACAAAGCGTAATCCAAACAAGATTGGTTATCAATGTATATAATCTTAATACAAACACAAAACTATTCTTAGAAAAACTTATAAAAAATTTTAAAAATTTTCCATACTTAAGAACTTGTAATAGTATTGAAGGTAGTTATTAAGTAGGTTGGAATCCAACCATGATTGATCATGCAAGTTTGTATAATCATGGAACTTGTAATAGTATTGAAGGCAGTTATTAAGTAGGTTTGAATCCAACCATGATTGATCATGCAAGTTTGTATAATCATGGTTCACTAAGATTTATTTTTTGTATCAATTGTTCAAAGTAAATTCAAATATCCTTGATTGGAGTCATCCCTATTTTAAGTAATCTCGAAAATAGTTATTTGGTGTCATCTAAACCTATATTGTGGACTAGTGAAGAATAACATCTATATGGAACTAGAGTAATACAAAATCTCAAGCAATGCTACTTGATGCCACTATTAGTATACTAATACATAGTAGAAGTTTGTGGAATTATAAGTGACTCCTAGCTTAATGACTACTAATACATAGGGACTACTAGCTTTCCTTCTAGCATAAGCACACATGCTTATGCTAGAAGAAAAGCTAGCACTCATTAGCTTTCCAGAAGAAAAACCCTGGGCATGGTGATTGGTGGTTGCTAGGTTATACCTTGGTCTTGTGACATGTGCTCTATTTTGAAATAAGCACATGGCACAAAATCAAGGAAAGCTAGTGACTCCTAGCTTTCGTTCTAGCCTAAGCATTTCCTTGTAGCATAAGCACACATATTTATGCTAGAATGAAAGCTAGTAGTCGCTAGCTTTCTAATAGAAAAACCCTAGGCATGGTGATTGGTGGTTGCTAGCTTATACCTTGAGCTTATGCCATGTGCTCTATTTTGAAAGAAACACATGGCACAAGATCAAAAAAAGATAGAAACTGCTAGCTTTCTTTCTAACATAAGCATTTCTTTCTAGCATAAGCACACATGCTTATGGTAGAAGGAAAGTTATCAATCACTAGCTTTCCAATAGAAAAACCCTAGCCATGGTGATTGGTGGTTGCTAACTTATACCGTAATCTTGTGCCATGTCCTCTATTTTGAAATAAGCACATGGCACAAGATCAAGGAAAGCTAGCGACTGCTCGCTTTCCTTATAACATAAGCATTTCCCTCTAGCATAAGCACACATTCTTATGCTAGAAGGAAAGCTAGTAGTTGCTAGCTTTCCAATAGAAAAACCTTGGGCATGGTGATTGGTGGTTGCTAGCTTATACCTAGAGCTTGTGTCATGTACTCTATTTTGAAATAAGCACGTGGCACAGGATCAAGGAAAGCTAGCGACTGCTATCTTTCCTTCTAGAATAAGCATTTCCTTCTAGCATAAGCACACATGCTTATGTTATTGGAAAGCTAGCGATCGCTAGCTTTCCAATAAAAAAACCCTGGGCATGGTGATTGGTGGTTGATAGGTTATACGTTGATCTTGTGCCATGTGCTCTATTTTGAAAGAAGAACACGGAACAAGATCAAGGAAAGCTAGCATAAGCATTTCCTTCTAGCATAACCACACATTTCTTATGCTAGAAGGAAAGTTATCAGTCTCTAGCTTTCCAATAGAAAAACCCTAGCCATGGTGATTGGTGGTTGCTAGCTTATACCTTGATCTTGTGCCATGCGCTCTATTTTTAAATAAGCACATGGCACAAGATCAAGGAAAGCTAGCGACTGCTAGCTTTCCTTCTAACATAAGAATTTCCTTCTAGCATACGCACACATGCTTATGCTAGAAGAAAAGCTAGCAGTCGCTAGCTTTCCAATAGAAAAACCCTGGGCATGGTGATTGGTGATTGCTAGCTTATAACTTGAGCTTGTGTCATGTACTCTATTTTAAAAAAATCACGTGGCACAAGATCAAGGAAAGCTAGCGACTGCCAGCTTTCCTTCTAGCATAAGAACACATGCTTATCCTACAAGGAAAGCTAGCAGCCGCTAGCTTTCCAATAGAAAAAAACTCTGGCATGATGATTGGTGGTTGCTAGCTTGTACCTTGATCTTGTTCCATGTGCTTATTAAGAAAAAACTATTATATTTCCTTCTAGCATAAGCACACATTCTTATGCTAGAAGAAAATCTAGCAGTCGCTAGTTTTCCAGTAGAAAAACCATGGGCATGGTGATTGGTGGTTGCTGTCTTATACCTTGAGCTTGTGCCATGTGCTTTGTTTTGAAATAAGCACATGGCATCAGATCAAGGAAAAGCTAGCGACTGCTAGCTTTTCTTCTGACATAAGCATTTCCTTCTAGGATAATAACACATACTTATGCTAGAAGGAAAGCTAGTAGTTGCTAGCTTTCCAATAGAAAAATCCTGTCCATGGTGATTGGTGGTTGCTAGATTATACCTTGAGCTTGTGCCATGTGCTCTATTTTGAAATAAGAACATGGAAAAAGATCAAGGAAAGCTAGCGACTGCTAGCTTTCCTTGTATCAAAAGCATTTCCTTCTAGCATAAACACACATGCTTATGCTAGAAGAAATCTAACAGTTCTTAGCTTTCCAATACAAAAACCCTGCCCATGGTGATTGGTGGTTGCTAGCTTATACTTTGAGCTTGTGCCATGTACTCTATTTTGAATGAATGCTACCTTTCCTTCGACCATAAGCATTTCCTTCTAGCATGACACACATGCTTATGTTAGAAGTAAAGCTAGCAGTCGATAGCTTTCCAATAGAAAAACACTGGGCATGGTGATTGGTGGTTGCTAGCTTATACCTTGAATTTGTGCCATGTACTCTATTTTGAAATAACCACATTGCAAAAGATCAAGGAAAATACCTTGCAATGCCTAGAGTACCATCCATTGCTTGAGTCCACGTTGAATTCAAATATAGATTCTCATAACACTCTACTTCAACATGTCCATATAAATATTTTACTAGAGCAAACTGTTATGTTTTAGGTGCTAAATCACAGGATATTTCTGGGGGTGTGGCTGGAAGTTTGGCTTATACCTTCACTCTTTCTCGACCACATGGATCCTCTGCAAGCTGCTTTGAAGTAGTGGCCGTGATGTTTTCCACCTTCTCATCATAAAACATGAGCCATTGGTCACCTCTCTTCACTATAGAAATGTAATTCCAATCATTAACCGTGCATCCCACATGCACCACAACATCAAATGAAGAATACAAAAAATCATCTGCTTCTCCATCTCCACAATTGTTAATTATCAGTATGTACTCCATGGGGAATGCAAAATGATAGAACAAATTCTTGAATCCCTCCATTTCACCTTCATGTACTGTATATTTGAAACCTTTTAGCTGGCAAGTGAGAACTTGAGGTGCAGATTTGACCTTCAACTTCTTCTTGGCATCTTGGAAATGGTAGCAGTTGTCACACCAGCACTTGCTTTTCCCACTCAGTTTCTCCATGGCGCTGAAAGAACTGAGATAGCTCAACAAATAATAATGTTCTTGTACCTCCACACTTAGATACTCGTCTCTACATGTTACCCTCTCGCAATAGGAACATTGAGTTTCATTTGTGAAAATGCTCCAATTATCTAACCAATAGTAACATGTTCCACTGAAAGATCAGGATATCGTTAGTTTTGGCTGGGTTTTTGCCAAACCTTTCACTGCACAAATGTGGCTACTAACCATGGCGTTCTTATTTTCCGAAGGGTTCATGGTCTATATTTTGGAGCACAGAAACAATCGGCGGTTCCAAGGGTAGCGTAGGGAACATTTTCGAAACATATTATGGTAAGAAACAACTTTTAATAGCCATGCCCTATTCTATAGACCTATCAACTGGATAGGAAAAAGCAACTATAGAAGAGATAGAAAGACTTCAAAATACATTAAATTTGGCAATGTTGGTTTGTGTGAAGGTTCAGTTTTTCAACTTGTTTCATTAATCAGGGTATGTTGTGCTCTTTCCATATCACAAATTCCTAGTTTGTGCTCCATTTTCTATTTAAGACGCATAGCACTAATTTAATCGAAAAAACTGATTTGGGATAGCAGATGACATCCGGAGCGTAATGGGATGCATAGTGATTGTGGCCTGGCTATTTGTTTTTGGAATTCTGCAATCTTACTACACAGCAAATTTATCAGCTATTCTTATGGCCACACGTTTAGAATGGACCCTTCACAACATCAGCAGTGTTGCGGCCAGCAATGTTAGAATTGGTTATCATAATGGATCTCCATTCGCAGACTTATTGGTACAATTTTACGGAATCTCTCAGCATAGACTAGTACCTCTAACCAGAGATGGTTATTATGGTGCTTTGACTAGAAGTGATGTGGGCGCTATCATAGACACACGTCCATTCATGCAATCCCTTTTGTCTAAACATTGCAGTCGCCTCGCCATAGCTGGCCAAACGTTCACCTCTCTAAAATTAGGATTTGTAAGTGATTGAAATTGTGATATATAATTGGTTTTTATTTCCCCAAATATTCAATGAAATAACTAGCGGCTATAATGCTTTTAATTTTATCTATGATTTCTGATCGGCTGTTTTGGGCAGGCATTTGATCGCATGGATTATCAACTAGCGAGGGACGTTTCTGGTAGAATACTAGAGTTATCAGAAAATGGAAAGCTGTACAAATTGCGTAAACAATGGTTGCCTTATTATGACCATGATTGCAGCAAAAATATAAGTGATCAGTCGGGAACCAGTCAACTTCAGGTTCAACACTTCTGGGGTCTTTTCGCCATATCAGGGTTGGTATCAACGATTGTGCTATTGTTTTACATGGTGCAAAGGAAATGGAATAGTTCTAGAGTGGTCTCACCAAATCCTCCACCTAAATGCTCATTTGTCCCAACTCCTCCCCCTGAAGATTCATTCGGCTATGGAAAAGGAGGCTTTATTCCCAGAGAAGACTATGGCAAAAGGTTAGATACGATGAAGAAAATTCAATGCTCATCTGGCCCAACTCCTCCCTCTGAATATCCATCCGGCTATGGTGTAGGAGGGGCTTTAATCACGGAGAAGACTATGGTGGAAGCTTGGAACTAATGAAAGAAATTCAATGTCCGTCTGTCCCAACCACTCCCCCTGAAGACTCATCTGGCTATGGTAGAGGAGGATTTACTCCCGAAGAAGACTATGGCGAAAGCTTGGAACTAGGGGTTAAATTTGACAAACGCACCTATCCAACATGTAATTCGTATAATGACATTTGCAGAGGAGGCTTTACTCCTGGAGAAGACTATGGCGAAAGCTTGGAACCAGGGGTTAAATTTGACAAACACCCCTATCCAAGATTTAATTCCTATAATGACATTTGATAGACATGTCATATTTATTTTTGCCAACATGTAATTCCTATAATGACATTAAAGAGAGACAGTACAAAGTAGCGGCCTGTCAATAAAATAATGATAGTTGTTCTGAGTCGTCATTGTTATGTATGGATATTGATCAGTGTATTGTTTTGATGATCCATTTAGATGAAGTTGTAAAGACAATAGTTTGATATATGGGCCACGGAACTTGTGAGAAGTGCCCTGGTAAAACAAGACTATTTAACTTGAGACTGGACTTTGAAGGTAGATGGCACGCTTGTCTGACTCCGGTAAGTATTGTTCCCTTCAAACTTGAAAATTTGCTATAATTACTTTCTTTCGAGTGTTGAACATATATATGCAGATGAATAAAACTCATCCGTTATATATTCACACGAACTATTGGTTGTCCTATGATCTATAAATGGGAGCGTCGAGTACCATGATCAGTCTTAATGGTCCCATTTCTAAGATTTGAAAATATATTATACAACAATATTTAATCTACCAAGAGCTTGAAATTCAATTCATGCTCTATGTCGGGCATTGCCAAGCATTATTAGTGCACAGTTCCTATGTTGACTATTCTTTGACCTATGGCCTGACTTTATTATTATCAATCTTTTTATTACAAGGCGATGATCACTTGTTGAAATCATTGTATAGGGAGTACTCAAATCCTTTCCTTTATGTCAGCGTACTCTGTCCAGAACTGAAATATGTTATTTTTGCTTTGATCTAAAAACTTTCTTCCACAGGGCTGATTGATTTCTTATGTAGATTGAATATTTGTTGAACATATATATAGAATATTCAATTTTCTTGAGCACATTGGGAAATAAAAAGATTTAGAGCATCTTCTTTAGGTTTGGAGATTGCTGTCAAAATAATAATGCAATGATCAAACTAACTTGCAAAATCAGATCGTTATAAGCCCAAAATTTAACTTGTAAGACCAAGACTATATTTGTGAATGGTTGCTATGGATGTTTCCTTTTTCCTGCATGTTGAGAATATCATTACCAGGCTTTACGAGTTTGTATTGTTATTGGCACTCAGACCCCACATTATTCCATTCAATTCAACGCAGTGACTACATTTATTTTCAAAGTAAATAATTAGTAGACATATTTTCTTTCGTTTGTACTGCCAATCTGCTAGAAGACCGACCACTACTCACTGATTCCTGGGTGCATCCCTGGTCGAAAAACTAAAGAGATTGAGCTGTATTGGAAGATGAGAAACCTAAGTACTGTACTTCCTTGAATCCTGTACCAAGTCGCTTAAGTAGTCCTAGTCCCCTTGTTGTTACAACTATGTTTGAAATTCATGCAGGAAAGCATTCTTTGACATTGGTGTTCGTGGAAACAAAAAAGGGATCTGATTCATTGGAATACTGGTTGTGTTCCAATAGGTTTCCACTGTTCCAGCAACCAGTATTCATGGAGACAGAAGCCAAAGGAGCGTGAGAAAACATTGAGGTCTTTCAAGATTGGGCTCACTCCTATTCTTGTTGCTACAGATGTTGTTGTTCGCGGTCTTGATTTTCCACAAGTTGCTCATGTTCTTAGTTTTGATTTTCCAAATGACATTGATGATTATGTGCATCGCATAGGGCATACAGGTCATGATTTGTTTATTGCCTTCCTCCATGAAGGTAATTTTAATATAGCTAAGTATCTTGCTGAGCTTACGCAAGAACCAAACCAAGAAGTACCTTCATGGTTTTCAACTTATGCTTCAAGATGTGGCACTTTATCAGGATGCAGACATATATTTACTCGATGATCCTTTTAGTGCAGTGGATGCCCACACTGGCATAGAGTTGTTTAAGGCAAGTTCATTGTGTTTCGTGTCATTTGTCCAAATCACTGTTTTGTTGTCATTATTTCCTTGTATATGGATAAGGGGTTGTGTTCGGGATGCTTTGCAGGAGATTAAAGTATATTGTTGAAGAGAACACTGTGTTGAATTGTAAGTAAACAATCTAATGCTTTTATCTGATATTAGATCTTGGTGTATAGGAGTACATTTTGGGAGCTTTGGCTACGAAGACTGTGGTTTTCATCACCCATCAAGTTGAATTTTTTCCCACGGCTGATCTTATACTAGTACTTTTTTTAAAATAGCATACGCAATGCTTGAACTAGAGTTTTTGGTTATCTTTCAACTTATGTTTTATGATTACATGTTTTTAGTGATTTCAACTGACCTAATAATTCATTGGTCTTCATGGATGTTATTCAGAAGATCACATATCAACCTCGGGTTCTGAAGTTTTAGCCCTGTTATTTCATGTCAGCTGCTAACATTTTAACCTTATATTTACTTAATAAGCTGCATCGTCAACCTATAGTAATGCAACCCTGTTTGAGTTGGTTTTCATACATATTCCTATTTATGAGCATGCTTAGATTTTTTGAGAGAGATACGTAGATATTTAGGCAATGCAACTGAGGCAACGACTACCTGCTGACCGGGGAATGCATTATGCAACTAAAGAATAATTAACATTGCTTATCCAGGCCAAGTCTGTGTCACGATCAAAGAGAGTTTTGGTGCCTGTTGTTTTGTTAAAGCTGGACCTAATGCGTTAGCATTCGAATTCTTTTATGTGCTTCATCATGATACTTCAAAAGCATTATACTAAAAGTAAACTTCATGCTGTTGGCCTAGTTACCTGAAGGCTCCAGCTACAAGCCTCGCTGGATGGGTAGGTTGAGGGAGCTATATTATTAGTGCTTATCCACACCTAATGATTTCCTTAGGTTATTAGTAAAGTGAATGTATGGATTAAAAAAAAATTAGCTTTCATATTTTGCCTTGTTTATCATGATTCTTCAGAGATGGGGAGGGTTTATGATATTTTTTTTTAATTTTATTCCATGATATCTTGCTTACTTTTTCTCAGTCCAGTATCACTATAATATCTACTTGAGGAAACAAGACTTGATGCTTTTTGCAGGTACTTAGGGATGGCAGAATAACACAGGTGGGTAGATATGAAGATCTTCTACAAGCGGGCACTGATTTCAATACTTTGGTATCAGCACACCATGAAGCCATAGAAGCAATGGATGTTGTTGAATACATAGCTGAACTAGATGAAGACAATGAAGGCAACAAGTCTTCGTCTGTTGGAGTTATTAAAGAAGATGATTCAAGACCATGTGAAATTAGCAATCTACCTAAACAGAAAGCAGATAAGGGATTTATGGTAAAACCTTGTTCCAAAATGGTTTCATCGGGTCAGTCATAGACAATAAAATTGTGTATTATGTTATGTGAAAAATGGCCTTTTTTTAAGAATGACGAAGTGTGTAATGGAGCCAGTAGTCCAATGTGTTTTTCTAAGATTTGCCAAGTGCCCTATCCAATGGGTATTTTTGGCTCAAACATTAAATAAAATCAAAACTTCAAAACCAAGATACATCATCGACTCATATTTCAATACCTAGTCCAATATTGTTTTACCAAACTTGAGTGTTGATGCTCACAATGACACAAAAACTTAATGGTTTTTCTTTCAAAACTTCTTTATTTTTTCAACAATGGATGATAATAATGAAATCCTATGGTTAAGGCCAAAAGTGCCTTAAATGATCACTGTAAAGTAATTACGTGTTCACAACATGAAAAGTTGCCTAGTATATTGTAAAATCTTGAACTTCTTCTTAGTGGTGATGCTTGGGAATTGGAAAGTGTTTATGCCAGAAATTGTTCCTAAGGCTAGGGGAACAAGCCAACACAATCTCAAGAGAAAATCTCAATTCAAACTAGGGTTTAGGGTTTTTGTTTTAAGTGTTTTGGTCATAAACATCAAGAGCATATAGGGAATACATTCATCAGATAAACAACAACTAAATCAAACACAATCACTGATAAAGATGCATATATATCACAAAAAACTAACAAAAAGCCTGTATTGAAGTTTACACATAATAGACAAGCACTGCTAGAAAACACACATTAACCAGCACTGAAATTGTCAATTAAGAAGCTAAAAAAACTCACAATAAACCCAAGACAAACCAAAAGTAGGGTAAAGAGTCATATATCCATAGTTTCATCAGTAAATGTACAAGAGAGTCACAACACTTATCTTTGAATAAGCCTGAAAGTATGATAGCCCACAGACCTCCTGATGCTCCAGAAAAATTAGAAACTTTACAATTTCTTTCAAACTCTCCTAAATAGCTATCCTCCTCAAAAAACAGTTAGGTTTTACCTTCTAAACTGCCTCCATCGAATCCCTAAAGTAAGTAAGGTAAAAAGTGATTTTTTTACAAAATTACATACTTGCTAAAAATAGCAATGCTTAACAAAACTGTTTATCAAAAATAATCACTAACTAAAAACTGATTCATAACTTCTTTGATGCTTTTACAAGCAAATCAATGCCATCAAGCCTTCGAGTCCTTTTTCTAGCTCCTTCATGCTTTTCCTCTAGGCTGTCTATCTTCTGGTGCAAATCTTCATTTTCCTGTTGCAGCTGCTCCACAGTTTTCTCTAGCTCTATGGTGTACCTGTCAGTAGCTACTTTTCCTTTCAACACCTCTCTAGATACTTCAGATAACTGTAAAAAATGTTGATGTACCTCCTGCAATTCCTCCACCAGCCCCCTGTTGACCTTGAACAGATTGTCATTGGTCTCCTGAAGCTGCTTCACCTGCTCTTTGTATATTTGAATTCTTCCTTGTAGGCTTTCTTCCTCACTAGGGTTTTCCAGTACATTTGGCTCCTGCATCAAAAGATCTGAATAATCAACCTGAACAACAGCTTCTTCTATAATACCTGCTTGCTTCAGTATGGCCTCATCTTCTTCATCCCATCCCCGTTTTTCAAAGTCACATGCATTTGCTTTTTCTTCTTCCTACTGTTTGATGATTTTATCTCTTATTTCAACTATTATCTCTGATAACTTAGGAGCAGGTTGGCATACTTCATTTGCTAATTGTGATTTTTCTGTACCTGCAGGTTTAGAAGAAGAAAAAGGTTTAACAGATGTCTTCTTTTTGCTTTTACTGTCCTGCTGAAAACTTTCTGCTCTTTCACTGGAAGAAGAATTTATTAACACTGCTTCTTGCTTGGAATCTAGTTTAGGGTTGAGGAGTTTCTTCATGTTCCACCTGAATTTGTTTGTAGGCCTGGTTCTAAGTTTTCTGTTTGTAGTGACACTTTTCTTCTTTTTTCTCTTAGGTTTTACTGATTTGCTCCTTGAAGTAGGTAAATCTTCCAATGCTTCTGTACTTGGTTCAGTCATGATAACCTGCTGCTCATCCTCCAACAGATACCCTTCATCTTCAGATATGATGGTAAGGGGGATTCTTGGTTTATTTTGTAATTCTTCTTTAAAAGTGGCAGCTTTCTCCATGTCAACAATGCCAGATTGCTCAAAAGTAACAGCTTTCTCCATACCAACAGTCAAACCAGGATGTACCTCCTTATCTGCAAACAATGAATATTTGGCTTTAGGATACTCTGAATCTACTTTGAACTGACTGTCACCCTGTGCATGTTCTGAGACTTGCTCA
>LPNX010510701.1:13815-32295 GCA_001517045.1 Pseudotsuga menziesii
ATATATTTGAGGGTCAAATTCAAAAGGAGATTTATTAAACCAATGTTCTCCCTCATTCTTGATTTCAGTAGCTTCTGATATCAACTCCACAGTTAACTTAAATCTCAATGCATCCATCATGATCATATCCTCCTTAATTCCTTTGGCAAACTTGCAAGAAACCTGAGAATTAAAACCATCAATTTTCTTGAAAAAACTCAACCACCCTGCATGCTGAAACATCTCTGCACAGTCTGGAAGTTTTTGGACCCAAGTTAGGTCTGAGGGTTCAGCTCTGTTTATCTTTCCACTTTTTCCCATAGTTTCCCTTCAATCTGATAGAAAACAATCTAGTTTAATGTTCCAGAAAGGCTTAGAAATTAGCTTGCTGTTGTTTGACCACCTTCTCACTCTGCTAGGTATCCCTGTACAGGCTTGCAGTGTGAGTTTTAACCTGTGTCCACCATATAATTCAGTTCATGGATAAATACAGCATGAGATCAAGTTAAACATTCATGAAAGCTGTTATAAGGACCATATAGCTCTGCTCAAGCTTCAAACTGCACCCTCATGCACAATGTCGAACTGTTAGGGTACATGAACTAATCAAATTCTTGTTTGTATTAAAGTTTCATTTGAATCTTTGTGTCCAAAAAGCATCAAAACAGCTTCAGCTCCAACCCTAAAAAACAGCTTTACTATGTCATATTTCAAACACAACATCAGTCATAAGTTCATCGAATCAAGTTGGACTGTCAGTATGAGAAGAAAGAGCAAATACACCAGTGTTTGCCAAAATCTGTATCCTAGCCCCAAACTGTCACCAAATCCTGTACATACTGCTTATATGTCTTCTAATCATTCGGGACTGGTTCTTCTTGCAAATGATTTCACATCTCATAATAAATTCAGAAGTTTACAAACCACTCAAATAAAACAGCAAAACAACCTCTGTATGAAAGTTAGCATAACCAGTCAATATATAAATCCTGTACATGCTGATTTCTGAAAATGCTGGTTCATATTGGCATTAGGTTAAAGACAAAACTCCATTCAAGCAGCTCTTTACAATCACCATGCATCCTCACCGGAGCTTCAAGTATATAGGAGAACAAATTATAAACCTTCTTCCTTCAGACAATCACTCAATTTCACAGGCTGGCTGTTTTAAATTCAAAGGCTTTTTAGTACTCTGTTCCTTCAGATCTTTTATTAGAGTTCCTGGTGACTATTTCAGCGATGAAGATGATACTTTATGTTCCATTCTAACCTTTTAAACAGCCAATTTCTTCAAATCACCAAGGAATAAGAAAAACCCAAATTTCGAGCTACAAGGGTTTTATAGTGAGGCACATACCAATTTCTTAAATTTCATAGCTTAAGGCTTTGTTTTCAAGTGGCAACGGTCTCTCCTTAGATGCACAACTGTCTCTAGATCGTCTCATCAACCGCGAATGAAAGAAACAAACTGCCCTAATTTACTGAATGCTGTCTTCTCTTTGTGGGAACACTATCCAGTTTTTTAGCGCCTTAGCTCTCCTCCACGAACTCGTCTTCCTATAAAAAAGCATATGAATCGAAACCTTTGACAGTTTAAAACCGAGCTTTGATGATTTGTCCAACTAACTCCACGTTTTTAGCAATTATGCACCCGTTTTGGCTACGTGACTGAAATCGGCTGAAATGAGTGTTTAAACTGCAGTCACACGCGTCAAAATACTTTGCAAAAGACAATCAATCACTTCTAGGTGATACCCATGATGAAAAACTGCAAAAATCTTTGAAAATCAGAGAGGCACGATTTTCTTGTAGCGCTTCCTTCATTAACTTTTTCACCAGCGCTACAAGAATCTTTCCTGAGCTAATTTATCACAATTTTACAGCTTTTTGATAAATTGTCGAATGTTTATAGCTTTATCAGGCTTAAAGAACAAGTGTGCTTGATCTCAAAACATATTATTAATTCAACCCTTGAATATAAACCTTCTTTATCCCTTTCAAAAATCTAAAAAGACTATTAAAAAGACAAATAAAATCTAAAGAAAATGTGCTCAAAAACTATTAAAAACTAATAAATCACCAATAGACTCTCCAAAAAGACCAAAACTGAGAAGTAATCAAACTTATGATTGAAGGTGAAACTAAAACAAATCAAAATTGAAGAAAACAAACCAAAATGGAGAGAAAAAATTACTGACATAACATTTGGCTCCAGCTGCGGGATGAAGTCCTCCCTGTGAGGCTTCAAGAACCTGTAAACCAGTGCCTTCTGTCCTTTATTAACCTATCTGAAAACTTCCATTGGGCTATGGAGTCTTTATTCAACCTCACTCACACCGGTATGTACAATGACGAGTGAAAAATGATCTTCAAGAACTGTAAAAATGTTTGAGGAATCGCCCATTGACAGGGCTGAGCAATTCCTCACATTCCAAGGACTGCAAGATGAATGTATTATTCTCCAAGACTTTGGCAATCAGAAAGGGACCAAACCACATATTATCAAATTTACCATGCTTACCTTTCTGTTCTTTTCTTGCATCCCACCTTAACACTAACTCACCTTCTGAAAATGTCTGCTCTTTAATCTTTCTGTCAAATATGTGTTTTACCTTAGTTCTGTACAGCTGAGCTTCTTTGTCCACTTTTTCTCTATGCTGCTGCAACTCAATCATCTAAAAAATCCTCCTTTGCATGTCATCAGGCTCTTCTTGAGAGTTTTGGAGGAATTTCATCACCGGAATTCCCAGCTGAACCGGGAACACTGCTTCTGTGCCATATACCAGCCGATAAGGAGAAGTACCAATGGCTTGTTTTACTGTAATTCTGTCTGCCCACAATGCATATTTCAGCATTGAATCCCAAGATTTTTTATTATGCTTCAGTAATTTCTTAATGCTTTGAATGACATTCTTGTTGGATGATTCAGCTTGGCCATTTCCCTGAGGGTAATAGGGAGTTGAATGTTTCAAAACAATGCCATTCCTCTCACAAAAAGCCACCATTTCTTTATATTTGAAAGCTTTGGCATTATCAGTTATTAATCTGAGGGGACAACCAAATCTGCTCAAGATATTGTCTTCAATGAACTCAATAATCACTTTATCTGTTGCATTCCTTGTAGGAATGGCTTCCACCCACTTCGTAAAGAAATCTGTAGCAGTCAAGATCCAATGATGCTGCCCTGAAGAAGCTGGATTGATCTCTCCGATAAAATCAAGACCCCATTGCTGAAAAGGGGCATTGACTGCAATTGGCTTTAATGGCAAGGATACTAATTTCTGTTTACCAGCAAACTTTTGACAGGGTATACAAGCTCTCACCTGTTGGTAAACATCTGAGAAGAGGGAAGGCCAATAGTATCCGGCTCGTAAAATTTTATATGCTGTAGTTTTCCAATACTTATGTCCTCCACAAGCTCCTTCATGAGATTCTGAAATTACTTCCCCTATCTCAGCTTGATCCAAGCACCTTAACAAAATACCTCCTGGGTCTTTCCAAAACAATTGACCCTCCAGCAAACAATATTTAGTAGCTTTCAGTTTTAGGGACCTAGCAGCCTTCTTATCTAAGTGATCAGGGCATTGCAAAAATAATAGGAAATAAACAATATCAGCATACCAGTTTGAAGCTGAATAAGAATCCATGATCCTTTCCTTTTCAAGTGTTGTTTGGTCTTCTTCAGGAGTATTGTCTTCAGCCATGATATGCAGACCTAATGCTTGACAGTTTGAATCGGCAAGCAACTTGGCCAGTCCCTGTCCTTTAATCAGCTTGGTAGGTCTGATTTCCACCTCATATTCCATGATTTTAGCAATCCACTTACCCCTCTTGCCCTCACTGTCAGGCTGTGTCAAAATATCTTTTACTGCTGCATTTGGAACAAATGAGATCACCTTTGAGTGCAGAATATAAATTCTGAAAAATTTTAGAGCCTTCACAAGTGCATAAGCGTGTTTTTCCAGAATGTTGCACTTTAGTTCAGAATCCCTCACAGTCTTACTGAAAAAGGCAATGGGCTGTTCTAGTCCTTCCTTGTTTTTCTGAAGTAGAACAGCTGCAATTGTGTCTGCTGAAGCAAAGGAAAAAGTAAGAAATTCCTTGGTAAAGTCAGGGCTTACCAACACAGGTGCTTCAGTCAGGGCCACCTTGATCTTCTCGAATGCTGCCTTGGCTTCAACAGTCCACCTGACTTCTTGGTATTTCTTTAACATAGCTGTGATTTGTTTTATTGTTTCGGCAAAATTAGGAATGAACCACCGCAAAAAATTTATCTTACCAATGAAGGACTGCACATCCTTCTTACTCCTGGGAAAACTGATCTTCAATATTGCTTGGACTCTCTCCAGATCAATTCTAATACCATCAGCAGACACCAAATGACCCAACAATCTGCCCTCTTGAACAGCAAAATGAGATTTCTTGGGGTTTAAAGACAGTCCAAATTTTCTGCATTTCTGAAAATTTTGTCTCAAATGTTTTAAGTGTTCATCATCAGACTGTGAAAACATAGTGATGTCATCTAAATAAATGACAACAAACTTATCTTTCTCACCCACAAATGCAATATCCATTTCCCGCTGAAAGGTAGCTCCAGCATTCATCAGACCGAAGGGCATTTTATCATACATGAAGGTTCCCCAAGGGGTGGTAAATGCTGTCTTTTCTTTATCTTTTGGGTGCATGGCAATTTGATTGTACCCAGAGAATCCATCCACCATGGAAATCCTTTGTGCTCCAACAACCTGCTGTAAGACCTGCTCAATCTTTGGAAGTGGATAGTTATCTTTCAACGAAGACCTGTTAAGATTCCTGAAATCAACACACAGTCTGATCTCCCCGTTCTTCTTTCTGACAGGTACAAGATTTGCAACCCATGATGAATACCTGAGAGGTACTATGATCTTAGCATCCAACAATTTCTTTATCTATTTTTCAATCACTGGAAATAAGGCTGGATTTATTCTTCTCAATTTCTGCCTAAAAGGCTTGACATTGGGCTTTAATGGAACCTTATGCTGGATGATGGATGTGTCATAGGTTCTTAATTCTTCATAGGACCATGCAAATACATCCACATGTTCTTTCAGAAGTTTGATATATCTGCTCCTTTGCTCTGCTGTCAGGGATCTAGAAATTTTAACCATTCTGGGATTTTCTACAGTACCAATATTACAGTCTATTACATTTTCCTCTGATGACTGAATTACTGGCTTTGATGGAGTGTCATCTTTAGTAAAAATCCTTTCTAAAGGCACTAAACCTTTGGGGATAAAATTACTTTTCAGTTCAATGATCCTATGCCCTGCAATCCTGTCTTCAGGAAATTCATTTTCAGCAAATACATTTTCCACAGATTCCTTTTCAGCAGCCTGTCCCTCTTGTTATTCTCCTTCATCCTGATCAATTTGAGCATTGGAAAATTCATCTGTAAGCTCCAAGAATTTCTTAATCTCAACATCATCCTCGAAAACCCTCCAATGCTTCACATTGTCTGGGACAGATGGTCTATATCTTACTTCTATTGGATACCTAAGCTGTGTTGTTTTTGGAATTCTGAAATATGTAGCTGCTAGACCTAGTGAATCTGCAGTTTCATTGTGATTTCTGGGAATATGTGAGATGTTAAATGCTATGAAGTAATTTTCTAACATATCCCATACCTCATTCCTGTAGGTCTTCAACAAACCCTGCTTTACCTGATATTTGTTCTTTACTTGTTGAACAACTAATTCGGAGTTGCCAAATACAGTGATTTGTTGGATGCCCAAATCCTTTGCAGCCTTCAATCCCAGTAGCAGAGCTTCATATTCTGCAGTATTATTAGTAGTTACGAATTCCAATTTATACATAAGTTTTACTATCTCACCTCCAGGAGATATGAGCAAAACTCCAGCTCCAGCACCCTCTTTACAAGAAGATCCATCAAAATACATCTGCCACAGTGAATCCTCTTCTTCTCTGCTGTGTTTAACAAGATGATCTCTTTCTACTTGTAACAAACCACCTGAATTGTCTTCATCAGAAAAATTTAACATGCAGGTACCGAGATCTTTATCAACAGAATACAATGGGTGATTGGTTGGTTTCTTATCATCTGTGACAATGTAGGCAAACTGTAGTTCTCTGTAAAGCCTCCTATTTTCTCCACCAAAAACAGGGATGGTGGCATAAGAGAGATCCATCTGCAATGTTCCTCCAACCTTCTTTGCCCAGGATCTTGAAAGAAGCATACCAAACTTGGGTGTGATATCAGCTACAACAACGTCCATTATGACACTCTTCATGGGCAACTGAGTAAGGTTAACAACCATGTCCTTAATCACCCCTAGACACTTGGCAGCTCGGGAATCAAAGGCATATAAGTCATGATAAGGCTTGGTAATACTGAGACCAAGGGCTTCCATCACAGCTTTAGGCATTAGGTTATGGGATGCTCCAGAGTCTAACAGGCAATTATGGATCATCTGATCATGAACAGTTAGAGTAACATAGAAGGGGGGAGAAGCTCCATCTTCATTTTCTGTTTTCTCAGCTAAGGCAGATCCAATAAATATTTTTGGACTCTCTTCTTGCAAATCGACAGTATCAGAAATAGGCTGACCACTAATAGAAGGCTGACTACTAGTAGAAGGCTGATCACTAGCAGAATTCATAACTTTTAAGACTGTCTATTTATAAGATGGATTCCTAATAAGTTCAGTCAGTGGAACAGGAATTTTCAGCTTTGCTAATTCAGTTTCCAAATTGAAATTCTGAGAAGCTTTGTTTACCTCTTCAGTATCAACATTCTTCTTGGACTTTTCTGCAGGCTGCTTCTTCTCTGTGACAGGATCAGTAACTTGTTTTTTAGGAACATTTGCAGCAGGAATATTTGCAGCAGGTGCAGCAGGTACAACAGCCTTCTTCTTGGGAGCTTGAACTACTTGTTTAGGACCAGACCTGAGATCAATAGTCTTTTTAATTCCATTCTGATTAGTAGCAGCATTAACAACAGTTTTTTCAAATTCCAAATCATCTTCAACTTCATACATATCAGCATCATAATACTCAGAATTTAGAAAATCTTCTTCTGTCACAAAACCTCCAGCCAAACCATCTCCAAAGTGATTTATATCCGGATCTGTTTCAGTGTCATCAAACAGCAATTGTTCATCAACCTCTTCTTCGTCAGCTAAATTATTCTGGAAAGGTGGGGGAACTTTCTGCTCTTCATTCTCTCTTCTTTCCTGCTGAATGTCATTATTCCTTCGCTCCCTTGGCATAAATCTAGGAGCAAACTGCCTCCTAAATTGATTTTGATTATTGGGATTCCTTGGAGCTTCTTGAGCAGGTTTAGCAGCATTCTTTTCCATCTCTAACTTGTTCAACTTAGCAGTAAGAATTTTTACAAGTTTATCCATTTCATCAATTTTAACTTCGGCAGATTGGGGTACAGCACTTGTTGAAACAGCCTCCTTTTTCCCTTTTCTTTCATATGACTATTGAGGTGTTTCTTTTTTAAGTTTATTTGAAGCCAGTAAGTTTGACTCCACCTCCAATGCTGCATCTTGCATGTTCAGCAAAGAAACAGCTCTTCTTTCTCTGAGTAGTAATGAAAAGTCATGGTCAAATGCATTTGCATAGGTCAGCTTGGCTGATGTTTCAGTAGGTTTGATCTCCGCAGGAATCCTACTATACATTTTGTTGAATCTTTTTGAGAAATCAGCCACAGTCTCATCTTTCTTTCTTCTGAGTGCACCAAATTCAGTGATATAATATGTGTGGTCCTTGGTGTCTCCCCACTGCCTCAGGAAAAGGTCACGAAGTTCTTCAATGATTGTAATGGAGTTGGCTGGCAGCTCCCTAAACCATTTTCTCACATCTCCATCTAAGCTCTGCACAGATACTCTCATCCATACATCTTTAATTTCAATGTTCTGATTATCTGCATAGCTCAGGAAGGCTTCCCAATGTTCTTCTGCAGTTGTTTCACCTTGTCCATTGAATCGGGGCATATATTTCTGATAATCATGAGTAGGCAAGGCATGTAAGGGCTGGGGTAATGCTAATGGTGCATACCTAGCAGCTATCATTCTGTCCATCATATCCATAGGTGGATTTTGGGCTGCCATTGTGGACTGAGGCTTAGTTTGAGGTTTTGAAGAGGAAGAAACTTGACTGGTACTTGCTTGGAATGGATTTTTTCCTATTTTCAGCTGAAAAAGTGGGATTTTTCCAGGAGAAGTAGTTTTAGCTTTCAAAAAGCTTTCTGGATTGGTAAAAACTTGAAAAGTATTTTCAGGAATGATAGGTTTTAACCAAGGTGAGTTTTCTGCTGGGTCTAATGAATCACCCAACTGGTGAGGATCACAAGCAGCTGGAAAAGATTGGGACCTTCTAAGCTTTCTTGTTGTTTTGATAATCTTTTCAGGGTCTGTCACACCATGTAGCAAAGGAGATGTAGGTCTGCGCCTGGTTCCAATACTTCTAGAAGCCAGTGTGTCCAAACTTGGTGAAAATAGCCTTTAAAGATGCTGGTTCGAGTCCACCTCTCAAACCAGGAAAATGATCAGTATCCCAGGGAAGATTTGCTTCAGCTTCATCCCCGGCAATGGCGCCAAAGATGTTTATGCCAGAAATTGTTCCTAAGCCTAGGGGAACAAGCCAACACAATCTCAAGAGAAAATCTCAACTCAAACTAGGGTTTAGGGTTTTTGTTTTAAGTGTTTTGGTCATAAACATCAAGAGCATATAGGGAATACATTCATCAGATAAGCAACAACTAAATCAAACACAATCACTGATAAAGATGCATATATATCACAAAAAACTAACAAAAATCCTGTATTGAAGTTTACACATAATAGACAAGCACTGCTAGAAAACACACATTAACCAGCACTGAAATTGTCAATTAAGAAGCTAAAAAAACTCATAGTAAAGCCAAGACAGACCAAAAGTAGGGTAAAGAGTCATATATCCATAGTTTCATCAGTAAATGTACAAGAGAGTCACAACACTTATCTTTGAATAAGCCTGAAAGTATGATAGCCCACAGACCTCCTGATGCTCCAGAAAAATTAGAACCTTTACAATGTCTTTCAAACTCTCCTAAATAGCTATCCTCCTCAAAAAACAGTTAGGTTTTACCTTCTAAACTACCTCCATCGAATCCCTAAAGTAAGTAAGGTAAAAAGTGATTTTTTTACAAAATTACATACTTGCTAAAAATAACAATGCTTAACAAAACTGTTTATCAAAACTAATCACTAAATAAAAACTGATTCATAACTTCTTTGATGCTTTTACAAGCAAATCAATGCCATCAAGCCTTCGAGTCCTTTTTCTAGCTCCTTCATGCTTTTCCTCTAGGATGTCTATCTTCTGGTGCAAATCTTCATTTTCCTGTTGCAGCTGCTCCACAGTTTTCTCTAGCTCCATGATGTACCTGTCAGTGGCTAGTTTTCCTTTCAACTGATAGAAAAAAATCTAGTTTAATGTTCCAGAAAGGCTTAGAAATTAGCTTGCTGTTGTTTGACCACCTTCTCACTCTGCTAGGTATCCCTGTACAGGCTTGCAGTGTCAGTTTTAACCTGTGTCCACCATATAATTCAGTTCATGGATAAATACAGCATGAGATCAAGTTAAACATTCATGAAAGCTGTTGTAAGGAGCATATAGCTCTGCTCAAGCTTCAAACTGCACCCTCATGCACAATGTCGAACTGTTAGGGTACATGAACTAATCAAATTCCTGTTTGTATTAAAGTTTCATTTGAATCTTTGTGTCCAAAAAGCATCAAAACAGCTTCAGCTCCAACCCTAAAAAACAGCTTTACTATGTCATATTTCAAACACAACATCAGTCATAAGTTCATCGAATCAAGTTGGACTGTCAGTATGAGAAGAAAGAGCAAATACACCAGTGTTTGCCAAAATCTGTATCCTAGCCCCAAACTGTCACCAAATCCTGTACATACTGCTTATATGTCTTGTAATCATTCGGGACTGGTTCTTCTTGCAAATGATTTCACATCTCATAATAAATTCAGAAGTTTACAAACCACTCAAATAAAACAGCAAAACAACCTCTGTATGAAAGTTAGCATAACTAGTCAATATATAAATCCTGTACATGCTGATTTCTGAAAATGCTGGTTCATATTGGCATTAGGTTAAAGACAAAACTCCATTCAAGCAGCTCTTTACAATCACCATGCATCCTCACCAGAGCTTCAAGTATATAGGAGAACAAATTATAAACCTTCTTCCTTCAGACAATCACTCAATTTCACAGGCTGGCTGTTTTAAATTCAAAGGATTATTAGTACTCTGTTCCTTCAGATCTTTTATCAGAGTTCCTGGTGACTATTTCAGCGATGAAGATGATACTTTATGTTCCATTCTAACCTTTTAAACAACCAATTTCTTCAAATCACCAAGGAATAAGAAAAACCCAAATTTCGAGCTACAAGGGTTTTATAGCGAGGCACATACGAATTTCTTAAATTTCATAGCTTAAGGCTTTGTTTTCAAGTGGCAACGGTCTCTCCTTAGATGCACAACTGTCTCCAGATCGTCTCATCAACCGCGAATGAAAGAAACAAACTGCCCTAATTTACTGAATGTTGTCTTCTCTTTGTGGGAACACTATCCAGTTTTTTAGCGCCTTAGCTCTCCTCCACGAACTCGTCTTCCTATAAAAAAGCATATGAATCGAAACCTTTGACAATTTAAAACCGAGCTTTGATGATTTGTCCAACTAACTCCACGTTTTTAGCAATTATGCACCCGTTTTGGCTGCGTGACTGAAATCGGCTGAAATGAGTGTTTAAACTGCAGTCACACGCGTCAAAATACTTTGCAAAAGACAATCAATCACTTCTAGGTGATACCCATGATGAAAAACTGCAAAAATATTTGAAAATCAGAGAGGCACGATTTTCTTGTAGCGCTTCCTTCATTAACTTTTTCACCAGTGCTACAAGAATCTTTCCTGAGCTAATTTATCACAATTTTACAGCTTTTTGATAAACTGTCGAATGTTTATAGCTTTATCAGGCTTAAAGAACAAGTGTGCTTGATCTCAAAACATATTATTAATTCAACCCTTGAATATAAACCTTCTTTATCCCTTTCAAAAATCTAAAAAGACTATTAAAAAGACAAATAAAATCTAAAGAAAATGTGCTCAAAAACTATTAAAAACTAATAAATCACCAATAGACTCTCCAAAAAGACCAAAGCTGAGAAGTAATCAAACTTATGATTGAAGGTGAAACTAAAACAAATCAAAATTGAAGAAAACAAACCAAAATGGAGAGAAAAAATTACTGACATAACAGAAAGCATGACAAGGAAGCTTTAGAAAACTCTGATTGGTGGGTGGAATTGTGAAAAATATCATAGTGTAACCATCCCAATTTGAATTAGACCCAAGTATAATTTTTGCTACACATTTTCTTATATGTATTAATTTCTAACTCTTTCCTCAATGAACTTCTCAAATAGGTCAATGCTTCAAAGTTCAAACCTTCAAGAATGGATGATAATATTGAAATCCCATGGTCAAGGCCAGAGCTGCCTTAAATGAAGCTCATTAAGTAAGTATGTCATAAAAAGTTGCCTAGTATCTTGTAAAACCTTGAATTTCTTCACGGTGGTGCTTGCCAATGCAAACACATGATAAGTAAATTTTGGAACTCTTGTTAGGGGTGAAATGCTGAAAAATCTAATAGTAAATCCCTACCAATTTGAAAATAGACACAGAAATCAGGTGACAATCTGTCTTATGTATGTTAATTTCTATTTACTTCCTGTACAATGAGTTTCTCAAATAAGGCAATGCTTATTTTCACAAAATATTAATAAATTCAGACAGGAAACTTTTCAACTTCTCATTTTTCACTTTTAGATTTTTCCCTTTTTTGATTCAGTCACAAACCTTTTGGTTTTTTAGTTTTTTGGACTATTTGGTATGCATCTTTGCACATCTTGATAAGAAATTCCATGTTGCTACTGTTGAGAGGTCATAAGTGACATCTTTATGGGATCAGATGGGATCCTTGAGAGAGTCGAAAAATGACATTTGGAGAATGTTCCAGGCCAAGGGGAGTTGGCAGAACTATCCTTAGGGGTAGAAAATTGTTATGTTCCCTCCTCTGTCCTCTCCTAAGGGTCAAGTTCAATGGACTATAGTGGAATTGATGAAGTTTGTAAGATTATTTTGGTGAGAAGGCCTGGACCTAGTGCATGTGGAAACCATTGTCACCCTATGTATATGGTTGGTTTGAAAGGTGTTGGCTGAGCTCATATTGGTGAGGGAAGCAATCTGTCACTTCATTGTACTAGCACTACCTCCATTGTTTCTATTGAAGAGTTGACATGGCATTTGTACCTCTGCCATCAAAGAGAGGTCGAAAAAAGGAAGTAATCAAGCAACTTGGCCTAGAGGGTTCACATAGAGTTTGGGATCAGAGAATCGTTGTCTCTTGAAGGAGGTTTGCCACACATCATTTGTTAGGGTAGCTAAAGATAGAGAGGCTATCTCCCTTGATCTTATAATGGGCATTGGAAAAAAAACTTAGTTTTTCTCCATTATCGGATGCTTTACAGATTTCTCAAAGTACATTATTAATATGAAAATTGGCAATTACAACTCAACATTTAAAAATTAAAGCTAAAATAACAAGCACATAAAAACAATAGGCAAACTAGTTTGATAACAGAGTTTGCCAAATTATGGCTGTCTCTGGGTTCACTCAATCGGTGAATTGCTTCATTATTTCTCCCTCAAAGAGGACTTCTCCTTTTACAAAAAGGGCTGAAATATTCTCCCAATATGTTGTTGGTTCTCTCCTTTACAAGGACAACAACTTCTCACATTAAGTGTCTCATTCTCCTAATAAGGGGCTTACAAAGTTCTCCCAATAAGGGGCTTACAAAGTTCTCCCAATAAGGGCTTCATCAGTCACAAGCAAGACTACTTGCTTTTTCTCTTCTAAAAAGATTACAAATCCTTCTGTTAGTGGGGACTTTTATAGCTTTATATTGTTGAGAACTATCTCAACATTCCGAGAAAATAACTCTCTAGATCCACTAAATGAGGATTTGGGCACAATATAAGGGATAGTTTGAGAGAAAATGTCAACTATTTCCATGTAGATCTCAGATTCCACATGAAGATCACAACATTTCCATTAGATTAGGAAACTAGAAACACTACATAGCTCTTCCATTAGTTTCCTATTACATTTGAGAGAAAAATTACAAAAGCATATAGCTCCAAAATATGTATTAATAATTTTATTTTATTTTTGCCTTTTTGCCCAAAAATTTAACAAGCCCTATCTTTTGCATACGAAGTCTATTTGACCCTGTTCAAATTGTGTCAGAAAGCTCCCTATGAGCTCTTTGTTGTGTGGACATCTTGGACATCTGAGGGGTTTACTCCAGAAATAAGAGAAGAAGCATTCGATGTAGCACGCTCATACATCGACGAACTTATTGATCGATGTCTCCTTGAGGTTTCAAAGGTTAGTGGGGATGGGCGAGTGAAATATTGCAAAATGCATGATTTATTGCACGATTTAGCCATTTCCGAATCCCACAATCAAGCCAAATGTATGTTAATGCCAGGAAAGGAATTTTGAATGAATTGCCACTAAGTGAGTGCGTGGACCTCCGTAGGATTTCATTGATTAAAAATAGTATATCAACAATCAATGGAACCCTCCAGTGTCCAGGGCTCTGCACTCTTTTGCTATGGAATAATACCCATCTTAGATCAATTTCTGTAAGTTTTTTAACTAATGTGAAATATCTAGCTGTATTAGATTTAATCCAGACTTCTATTGCTTCATTGCCGGAAAGTGTAGGGAATTTGAAACATTTGAGATTCTTGAATTTATCCCAAACAGAGATAGAGAAGTTACCTAAATCATTGGCTCATGTACGAAGCCTCCTGTTTCTTGATGTTAGTGGGTGAAAACATCTATGTGAGCTGCATTCGGGCATAGGTGAACATAAGTCTATGGTATATCTGAATGTGAAGGGCTGCAAAAATTTGAAGTCGCTTCCTGCTAGAATATCGAAACTCATATGTCTACAGTCGTTGAAAGGTGTTGTTCACCTAGAGGATGGGACTTTTGGGGCTATGACAGAGATGCGAGACCTCTCCTTCAAATATATTGATCCCTAATGAGAATTAAATTGAAGAGCTGTGTGCTCTGTTCTGTCCCGTCCTGTTCCATTTTGTTCTGCTCTGTTTCATCTGTGCTGTTCCATTCTGTAAACTCTGCCTCTCTGTAAACTATTCTTCTCTACTATTCCAGCTCTATCATATTTATTTTATTGTGGTTATTTTATAAATAACCACAATAAAATAAATATGATATAATCCTCGTAGTCTTCCCTTGTTAGTTGAAAAAATATTGGGTGAATGCCTCCAACTGTAAATATAAATCTCTTGCTATGTGAGCGATGATGTTTACCCAGTCTCCATAGTTTACCCAGTGCTGGTCCCTGCATCAGTGTGGATAAAAACTCCACATGTTAGACCTTCACTCGGTTCTAGATTCTGCCAAGGACCAGGACTAAAGGAACACCTTTGACCGGTAGATCCTACAGTAGAAGGTAGAGACAGAGCTTTCCAATAAAATCAAATGCCCCGAAAGAGAAAATAGATTATTGAAAATGCTCTCCTTAAAAAAGGCCACGCAAGAACGGGTGTTCTTGTCACCTCGTCAATCGGTTTTTCTACCCATGGACTCTCCTTATTTCAGACCCAATGAACTATGGTGGCCTACTGGGCCCCTTCCTTATAAGCTCACACCGCTTTTCAGCAACCGATGATGCAACAGTTATCCACTGTAATCGAATTGAAACTGAGAGCTCTGTGAGGAAAGTACCATATTGGTCCCTATTTAACCCACGCATTCCCATCAACGTAACTCACACTCACATACTCTGAGACCTGCGCAGGTTGAGTGACTTTGCATGACCATGAAACTTGTTTTTCTGCTACTGCTCCAGGACCGGAACATTGGAACTCACTAAAATTCACAGTCTTGCACATAGAGAAAGTGAATGAAAAACAATAATATTACTGCACATAGAGACATAGGATGAAAAACAATAATATTAGATAAATATCACACGGTATTCTAGCTGTCAATAGATTCACAGTGTGGGCGGGGGGATAGCATAGTATGGCAGTTGCTTACTTTTATTTGGCAGTCTCTCCATCCCAGTATTCCCATCCTTCTGGAAAGAGAATGTCATCCATGTAAGTGTTAGCAAACACTACTGTGGAGTAAGGTCCCCATGGCCTATCCAGATACATTAATTCGTTTCTTGTCATCCTACCTTACAAAAAGACGAAGCCCCGGTTATCGGACGGAGAGGATCTCTTCTGAGCAGTAAATGCCCCATTATTTTTAGGGATGGCATGTAATTCACAGTTCTGCAACCAACAAAAAATTATCCAGCCTCGAACTATGAAACAGAAAATCAGTCACAACGTTGTTCATGATTTTGGTTTACCAGGTAGAGATATTTTCCATTGTAGCATACGACGTCGAAGGCACCTTCAATGTAACAGTCTTCAACCATATTTAGAATGTTTTGCAAATTAAAAACATTACAAGATATACGTCCACCTTCAAGGTATAATGGAGCGAGACATATTCAAATTTCAAATTAAAAATGAAACAGGGAGACATTGAAAATTCAAATTCAAATTTCCCCCCATTACCATCTCATCGATATAATGTTGCTTCATCGGTGCCAGTACGTCAACTTGAAAGTACCTGGATGATTGATTGCCGGGAATTGGCCGGGGCGCATACGCCGGAAAATCCCAAATCGTTAACTCATGGATGGCCATGCCTCATGCCATAGATGGGATGACACATGACAGACTCGTCTTAAATACGAGTCTGTCCAGTAAATAAGGATCGCCCAATATTTTTTCAACTAACAAGGGAAGACTGGGAGGATTATATCATATTTATTTTATTGTGGTTATTTATAAAATAAAAATAAAATTGGTATTCCTTTTTATGCCCAATTGAGATAAGAAAATGTTTTAACTGTCTCATTGAATCTTTTGAACTTTTAGTTGTTTATATATACATATCACATATACGCACCAATTTCTTTCCTGTTGATAAGAATCACATAGTTTTACAAATATCACATATATGCGCCAATTTCTTTCCCGTTGATAGGAATCACATATTTTTACAAACTTTATATTATATATATCATTAGAATCATAATTCCTGCTCAAGGAACTTGCAAATTTGTAAAGTTTAGTACAAAGAATGTGGGATGGGATATATTAATTGAGCTAATTTTGTATAAGGGGCATAATTTTTATGTAATCTTTGTATTTAACTATTTCAAAGTAAAAAGTAATATACTATTTTAAATGAAAATGTGTATTATAAATAGCATCAATGAGTTATTTAATTTATGTTTTTTTAATTATTTATAAAAATAGTATTTTGATGTTGTTATCAAAGAAAATACAAAATATTTAAATGGAAAAATATAAATAGAAAAGAACATTCATACTTGTTGATTTAAAATAAAGTGCAATCAAAAGTAAAACAAAGTGCAATCAAAAGCAAGACTAAAGTAATTAACATTATGGATGATAATTATGGTAATCTACTTTAGGGACACAACATTTACCCAAAGTCTTTTTCTACCTCAAATTTTGTAAAGCAACACTAAAGTAATTAACTTACCATAAAAATTATGGATGATAATTATGGTAATCTACTTTAAGGACACAACATCTACCCAAGGTTTGCAATCAAAAGCAAGACTAAAGTAATTAACTTACCATTAACATTATGGATGATAATTATGGTAATCTACTTTAGGGACACAACATTTACCCAAATTCTTTTTCTACCTCAAATTTTGTAAAGCAACACTAAAGTAATTAACTTACCATAAAAATTATGGATGATAATTATGGTAATCTACTTTAAGGAAACAACATCTACCCAAGGTTTTTTTCTACCTCAAATTTTGCAAGCTATTAAGGGTATGTAAAAACATCTCAACATGTGCATCCCACTAGAAAAGTGACATGGCATGCATGGACTATCTAACCAAGGTTTTTCTCCATGCTATCTACTTCCCAACAACTTCTTGAGGCTACCATAATATCCAATGCAGTGATCTAAGGGTTTCAAGTATTCTTGGATAATCAAGTTTTAACCTTCTTCTTTCCATCTTGGCATATAAGGCAAGCCTAGCCCTACCATGATTTCTTACTTAATACAAAGAATTTGTCATCACTATGTGCGGGTTGTCAAATCTAGTGTAGGATTCCTTAACTTATTAATTCAATGATAGATGGTACATATTCCTAGCTAATATAACAAGTAGCAATATCTTATTGGTTGAAATCATTAAACTACTCCTATTCTTGGTATTAGAGATAAATGTTTAGATGCGGTTCATTGATTTTATCCTAAGTTATGGATACACATGATATGGAATTATCATTACATAAGAAATTCTTATAGCCGAAATTACAAATTGGATGAAGTTCGTTTATTTTGATTCTAAAGTAGAGGCATATACAATCAACCAATATTTAAGTGAATCAATCATATACAATCATGTCCATTATCATGATTTAGAATGCTCTACCATGATGATATACATGGTCAACCATAATATTGGTTAGCCATGCATGTGTTTTGGGTCAACCATAGTTAACCTATGGAAAACCATGGTCAACCATGGTTGGAAAGGTCAAACATGACCATGCTCTGAGTCATGGTCAACCATGATAAAGCATGATCATGTTAACCTTTGTTGGCCATGGTCATGTCAACCATTGTTAACCATGTTGACCATGTTTTGTGCAACGACTTCAAGCATCGAGCTATTGACTCATCAACCGTGCGAGCTCCATCGACCATTCAACCAATGTTACATAACGATGTGCAGGCTCCATCGACCATTCAACCAATGTTACATAACGATGTGCAGGCTCCATCGACCATTCAACCAAAATTTGTTTGATAGTGCATAGAGTCAAATTGTATCGTTTTGTGCGGGCTCACGGTTATGATTGGAGACTAGTCCTTGGAGGGTGCACAAAATGGTACATTGTGCAGCCGCTCCGCAATGCCAAGAGTCAAGACCATGATATGTGCACAAAACTAAACTCGTTGTCCCATGTGCAAGCTCGACTCTACATGCGACGATACACATTTGATGGTTGCACCATGGTATTTCGGGCTCATCATATACACATTGGCCAGTGCAAAGGAAATTTGTGCGAGATCACCATCATAATATGTGACCGGTCTTAAGAGGGTGCACAAACTTTGCTTCGTACTTTGTGCAAGCTCTCGTCAAATGATGTTGCAAATAATACTAGACGCACAGAACGTATGATATACCATATGATATAACCCATGTAACATTTCACCGTTTTTCACCGCTTTTCATATGCCATTTCCGATATGTTACCCTTATGTATAAAGCT
>LPNX010510701.1:69253-83549 GCA_001517045.1 Pseudotsuga menziesii
GTAATAAATGATACAACATTTCATTTTTTATGATTGTATATTAAAAACACTTGGAGTAAATAAAATTTGTGATCAATAAAAACATTCTTTCTAGGATTAGTTTTTACAATTTTAATGGAATATTTCTTTAATGCATAATTTTTACAAATTAAATGAAATAAATAAAATGTTTACAAAAAAATTCAATGTCATAGAAGTCCTTGTAATAGAAGTTTTCTAGATTTCTTGAAATAAGTGTTTTTCGGTAAATCTACACCAATCCTTAGAGTTACCACCTTAGGAAGCAAGAGGTTAAGAGTTGAGTTGTCTGGTTGTTGGACAATGCATGATTGTACGAGAAAATGTAGGCACATGAGGATCTGGTGATCATTCAACTAGATTGATGTAATTTTTTCAAGTGGTTCCTATACTACTCTTATAATTCAAAACATAACCGTTCTTGTCAAAAAACAAATTCTAAATATAGTTGCAAAAAATAAATAATGGAAATGAGTGGAGTGAATCTGCGCCTTAGAGGAAATAAATTCAAAATAAGTGCATTGTAAGCTACCAAAACATTGCAAACAATTTAATCTATAAAAACTCAAAGATTCAAAGAGTGGGAAAAAAGAATAACTTTACCAAATCACATATAAACCAATATATTGTCTGCATCATAATGAATCATAGGTGACAAGTTGCCATTGATCTAATTGCTTGCAGCCTACAATCGTGGATATGGAAGAGTTAAGAGTTGTCCAATACTACAAATTTTATAGAGAAAATAATATACCACCCTTCCTCTTGTTCTCAAATATGTATATATAGAACTTGAATTCATACTTGTTGCTTGCAAAAGAGGAAATAAACTCATTAAGGAAAAGGCTCAACATGCAGACTATGAAAAATATCGTTTTTGCTTTTGGAATGTTTTTCCATTATTGTTTGACCATTTTATTATTTTAGGATGTTTTTCTACTTTTTTTAACAACATCTTTATACTTTTTACTCTTTCTATGCATGCAAGTATAATATTCAAAAGTCAAAATCAAGCTTTAATATTTTTAACAAACAATGAAAAATGCCAAATATACCCAAAAAGGTCAAACTAGGTTTTCGAGTGGTCAAAAATCAAGGTTGGAAATTCAAGCTTTGCAAGGATGGCCATTAAACATAACAATTCAAATTAGGGTTTTGGAAATCAATTTATTAGGTTTTGACATAACAAATTTTTATAACCATATTCAAAATGGAAACCTTCCAACAAGTTGTTATTGACTTTTTTTTATTGTTTAAGGATAATTTTCTTTCTTTATTTTTAACAACAACATATTTATACCTTTTATCATGCCTTTTCATGCAAGAACAATATTCAAAATTCAAAATCAATATTCTAATCTTTTAACAAATGATGAAAATATCCAAATATACTCAAGAGGTCAAACTAGGATATGGAGTGGTCAAAATTAAAATATGGAATCAATGTCTGGAAAGTCATGCTTGGCAAGATGGCCACTAAACATAACAATTCATATTAGGGTTTTGGAAAATAGTTTTTGGGTTTTATAAGTACTTAATTTAATATCCTCATTCAAATGGAAACCTTCCAACAAGATTCCACATGTCACATTGAGGAACCATCCACCCAGTCAATACTACTCTTGACTCATCACTCTTTCACTGTCGAGACCTTGAACCACACCATCACTTCTTGTTTGGAGCCATTACATTTAACCTATACCTTCCCTACATAGAAAATATTAATTATAGATGTGTCGAAAAATAGACTTTTTCAAAAAGCAAAAAAAACAAAAAATAAAGAAAGAGTAAGTTTGAAGGAAAGATCATCAATCTAGATTCTTTCAAAACAGGACCAAAAAAAGAAAATAAAGAAAAATCAGTCTCACTAGACTTGTATTTTTACAAGAAGCATGATTGTATGAATATCAATGTCGCGTTACCTCCCCGATCTCAAGTTCTTGGAGAAAGCAACCGCTAAACTTAGTAGTTTAGGACTCATATGGATGTGGAAAGAACTCTAATCAATGTGTATGCCTAAATCAATTATAATGTAACTAACCTGATCAAATATTGATAGACATTAACCCTTTAGCAGTGAAAGCACAATTTGGGGTTAACAACTCTTTATATTTAATTTAATTGCTCTCTACCTCCTTTGGATTAGTGAACTATGATGACATGCATTTTTTTATTTAGCCCTGATTGGATGATGGATTATGATTTGAATGCCCAATCCATCATGCTGCCCCATGATTGATGAAAAATCATTTCACAATGTGAAATTCCTTTAATGGATGTACAACTCATGATTTTTGAGAGATCCATAGAAAGTGTGCTTATCCAAAGCCGAAATTAGCTTTGGCATTTGATGGATGGTATATAATGAAACATGATGGATCATAATTTAATGCTAGCAAATAATATGATTGTTGAATCGAGTTGAGTTCAAGTAGAATATCATATTTATTTCCATTCCTTGTGCATTCCCTCGCCTACTTATCATCTCAAGGTTGCTTGTTTTGTGACTTAAGGTTGGTATATAGGAGTAAGTTTTGATCACTCCCTATCATGTTTTGTTATGCATGGATGTGTCTAGGATGCATATGTGTGTCCTATATATGTTATCTATAATGTATTTTTATTGTTTGGCATTGAGACATGGAGGCATGTCACTGCAAAATGCTTCATCTCCCTCATGTCTCTTCATATTTTTAATTACCTTGTTAGTAATTCATCATTAATATGTCTATTGTTACAACGCTCTCCCTCTCTCTATCCTCTAATAACATTATCTAATTGAAAACTTTGTAGCCATGGTGTTATTTGGGCCATCCTCTTTAGTTGATATTTAATGCTTCACTTCCATTTCATCCGCATGTTTTGATATAATGGTTCATAAAGTTATTTTTCCTTCTTTGGTGAGCTCTCTGAAATTCCCAAACTCCAATCCATTTATGACATGTGCCATCAATCTGCAGTATACATTATTCCCCTTCTCATCAACTCAATGAATCCTTTACTTTTATGCCCACCATGCATTATACATATATCAGTATCACTTTGGTCCATTGATACTTGAAGCTTCTCAAACCCATACTTTGTCTAATATATTTCCAATGCCTTTGTGATTATGTGGTGAAATTCAAGGTGATTTGATCTTTGATGCGCCATCTATTTCAACATCCTATAAATATGTTAAATCCTCCTTGTTTTCTAAAATATTTATATACTTCAAGCCTTCTTTCTTTGAAATTATTCATGTGCTCTTTGTGAGTTCACCATTCTTGGAGATATCTCTTGATAATCCTTTCACGCTCAAATTTTTACTTAGATTCCAAACCATCCTCAATATGTACACTCATGTCATTCTTGGTGTTCTCAAACTCAGTATCAAAGTACCTGTAATGCTCTTGCATCATAGTCCCCTAATAATAAAAAATCACCTCCTCATTCTTAAGTGCCATACCCTCATCTCAATTACCCCCATGATTCATCATCTTTAGTGTGCTAATCTATTCTTGGAACAATGATCTTCAATGATCATCACTTCCACCTATATTTCTAATTTCCAAGGTAGTCTTCACAACATCTTCTTTATACTAGAGTTGTCAATCACTCTTGCAACATACACCCAAGTCACAATTATTGGAGTCATTGGCACTTATTTTACTTTCTAGAGTCTTCACTCGCTCAATGAAATTCACCATTTTTTTCTTGTAGTCTTCACTCTTCTACAATCTCTGTCATCTTGTTCATATTTCTCCCACCTTCTTCGTACTCATTCTCTTTGCAATATTCTCCTCTTTCAACATCTCATTCCACAAGGTCTCATGTTCCTTGTCTCATAAGTGTTACCATTTATGATATTGTTGGAAACATAATCCTATGGGATTATGGTTCCACTTGCAATTATTGTAAATATTTTTGGCTTAGGAAGATGGAGAGTCTACGTGAGAATCCAAAGATCCCATTGGAAGATGAAGTCCAATAGTCACATCAATTGTAGAAATAAAGAATTATGAATCAATAAAAATCAATCCATGAGTTATTATCTCTGACAAGTGGTATCATATCCTGTTGGAAGATGAAGTCCAACAATCACATCAGTTGTATCAATAAATAATTATGAATCAATAAAAATCAATCCATGAGTTATTGTCTTTGACAAGTGGTATTGGATCTTGGTGTAGAGTACTATAACACCCGTTGCTCAAACCTAGCATTATGCTTTCCTACAAAATATTCCATATGTTTCTCATCTCTCCATCCTACAAGATGCCTAGCATTATGTCCATGATTTCCTTCTACATGTTATGGCGTGTTGTCCTCCACTAGTATACTTTCCCATTTTGTCTTTTTAAGTCTTCTCTTGGTGGTTACACTAATTTCAGTTATATTCCCCTCGATTGTTACCTTCTTGCCCTATCAACTGAGGCAGATACAATCTCTATGTGAGATCCCTCTACAATTTCTTCTCTCTGCATGTTAGTTTCATATCAAGCTATCGTTGTGTGTGAATCTAATGTTGATGCTCATTGAGTGTGTGTTATAGCTAGAAAGAAAACTCTATACATAAAATATTGTGGTGACTACTTGTTGAATGCTCTTGCTCTGTGTACATTGGGTGTTCCCATTTGTGTGACTGGTGTGAAGCCTATGACACATATTTGTTCCATTCCACATTCTTAGGATGAGTTGTTTGATAAACATGTGGCTCGGTATGTTTTTGTATGCTTGCTAAAAGGCCATGTCTAAGTCTAGACTCGACACACTCATGGATTTAGAGGAAGTATGTTTGGAATTTTTGAAGGTGCTTAAATATTGATGGCCATTTGGATATGATATTGCAATATGTGGAATAAATCTCTTCATCTCAAACTCGCAGCACGGTGGACCCTAGATCCTACTTGTGTTGTGAATTTATTGCTATCATTGTGAACCCTAGTCCATGAAGAGATCACTGTAAAGAAGATTAGAGTGAAGAGCATGTGGTGTCACTCTTCTGGTGAGCTCTCAAGAGAGACAATTTTATCCGTGTGTTGCATGGAACCTAAAATCTATCTCTTGAGGTGCACTGAATAGATTTGCGACCTCTCTCAACGATTAGTGTGGTTGTTGGGATGTTCCTTCTCTATGCCTTGAAGTGTTGCTATCTCCCCTGGTGTTTAGGCTCTATTCTAAACCCTAATTTTTTAGTGTGAAGTGATCATACTATGGTCTCCATTGACTACTGCATACTTGTATTGAGTATATGCCAATGTAACAAACCTTTAAGTGAAGAGCCACATATTGATTATTGATTGAATACTCAGTTGAAGTTTGAAGTGTCAAGACTCAGGGTTGGTCTCATTGTTGTGTGGGTTATCCAATTCTCCAAGTGCATGTCTATGGACTTCTCTATGTAGATAGACTTATCCAAGTGTGAAGGTACTATGTAATAAAGATTGCTTGATATTTTTTTGTTTTTATGTTTCAATGAACTGATATTGGTGCATTGAACTATTGAAATTGTTGCAAGAGTAAAGTTAAGTTGCTAACCTTGGAGTTGGAACGTAGAGCTATTGTGACTAGCATCAATTCTTCTGTTAGTGACCACGAATGTTGGTAAACGAATTGGAATGTTGAATGCATTACTTGTTTGTTGAAAATCTCCACATCTTCTTTGTACGAAGCGTGAAGTAGAGTTCTATCATTAGAGTGCGTGAGTAGCACATTCATATAATTAAATAGTATATTGAAAAGGAAAAATATGCCTTCATGTAGGACTATATTTTGGTGCTTTGAAGATACCACAACCATTTCATATGATGTGAATGATGGTAGAGGTTACCATTTTTAGTGTTTGAAAGCACCACAAACAATTGAAAAGACCTAGATCTGCAAATAATTTATTGAAGAAGAGATTATCAATTCTGTACTATTTTTTGTAAACAAGGTGGAAGAGACTTATACCTGCACCTTTTCTTCTTTGCTTCCCAAACAACATTTATTTGCATGTGATAGACGTTAAAATTGTAGGAGATGTATTCTTTTGCATCTATAGTTGAAGTAGTAAGGACCCTTTGTCTTTCTCAAAACCAGTCCAAGGGAGAGAATAGAAGAAGAGGAAAAGGAACAAGAAATTTCAAATGTAGGGGGATAGAAACAATTTATATATAAGACCATACTTACAGTGTAAGCACTAAAGGAATAATGGAAATGAAGCATATTATTGTCGAGCCCCTTGGGACTCCATCAAAGAAAGACATAACCAGAATAATGAAGACAAAAGTAAGAGCCAGGAGGCTAGTAAGATCATGAATCTGCTCATTGTATTGTTATATTTTTATCATTCAAGCTAGCATTATGATCTTAGGATCTTTAACTAAGAGAATAACATGCAAAGCAATAAAGCACGAGAGACAAGAGACATAAGAATTTTCCTTGGGGAAACCATAAAGGAGAAAACCCTGCAACTTCCTCAGAGATAGAATCAGCACCAAAAGTAAAACCTGAAAACATCAATATGATCTCTCGACAGCAGTAGTCTCTCTCTTGTCCCAGCAACTTCTCTCTCACTCATGTGCCCCAATGAGTGAGTGAGTGTGTGATAAATAGAGAGGATCACTCTCTATTTATATTCTTTCGTTCACTTAAAATCCACTCCAACATGTCGGCCTCACTTAACAGTTATTTACTAGAGCCGACATCTCTAGGAGAGTCTAATAACCCTAGTGCCCCACGACTTGTGGGGAATTTTCCCCTCTGGCCAACAAGGATGGTTATCCTTAACACAACAGTGGGGACTATTTCCCTGAATTACAATAACTCACCTAGGGTCGACTTCTCTAGGATAGTCTAATAACCCTAGGGCCCCACAACTACGGGGACTTTAACCCTTGATCAATAAGAGGGTTACCCACAATGACTTTACATGACTTGTTTACATTATTTAATCTCCCGATAGGAACATCGGGACATGACATGACTCAAATACATTACAGACACTTCCTGGAATAAACATTGGGGTACAATACATAAGATATACAAGTGAATACATTCTGAAGTTACAAATACATCAACAATCCCTATTAACTAAAAAGGTATTCTCTCGACACAATTTATCAGCACAAGTCTTCTTCTCTATATCATCTGGATCATCATCGAGTCCTTGTCATCTTCAAGTCATCTTCATCTTCAAGTCATATTCATCTTCAAGTCATCTTCATCTGGATCTGGATCATCACTGGAACATCATCACTGGATTTGGATCATCACTCAATCTCGATCATCACTGTTGGATCATCACTAGATCTGGATCATCATTGGATCTGGATCATCATCACAGGTGCTATCTCATGATTCTTCTTGTCACAGGAAGTTCTATAGAGCCAACCCTTTTTCATGCTGGTTGTAGGCCTAGCCTCCATGTAGGTCTTCTTCGGCACTTATATCTGACCCTAAGTCAGAATGGCCCACCCATCACTTACATCTGATCATGTAGGAACCAATCCTATACTCATATCAGAAAGGCATGCCCAGCACTCACATCTGACCATGTGGGAACACATCCCACAACCCTGTCAGAAAGGCCCAACACTCACATCTGACAACCAATGTAAGAAAGGCTCAACACTTACACTTGGCCATACGAGGAACCAATCCTCCATGCTGAAAGGCTCTGCACTTACATCTGACAACCAATGTCAGAAATGATCAGCACTTATATTCGACCATGCAAGGAACCAATCCTCCATATCGGGGATCTGCACTTACATCTGACAACCAATGTCAGAAGGGCTCTGCACTCACATATGATCATGTAGGAACCAATCCTACAGTCACATCAGAATGGCCCTCAGTCCCAAATTGAGATTTCCTAGTAACTGACCAGGTGCCTCCATTCAAAGAATGGAAACAGCCCTTATATTTGATCAAGTGGGAACACATCCCTCAATCACATCAGAATGACCATGCACTCACATCTGATCATGTAATACTACATCTTACAGTCGTATCAGAAAGGCCCTCAGTCCTAGACCGAGTATTCATGGTAACTGACCAGTAACCTCCATTCCAAGAATGGAAATATCCCTCATGTCTGATCATGTAGGAACCAATCCCACAGTCATATCAGAATGGCTCAACACTCATATCTGACATGGAAGGAACCAATCCTCTCACCATGAAAGAATGGATCAACCCTTAGATCTAACCATGGAAGGACCTAATCCTATCACCATGTCAGAATGGCTCATGGACTCATCACTTCCCTTTGGAGGGAACCTCGATCTGGAGAACACCAAGCTGCTCCCTAAAGTAATCAAACTTCACTCTAGCCAATGGATTTGTCAACACATCAGCTATCTATTCATCCATCGCAACATACTGGAGCTTCACTGATCCCTTCTGCACCATATCCCTAATATAGTGATACTTGATCTCGATATGCTTTGACTTGTCATGGAACACCAAGTTCTCCAACAACTTCACACAACTCTAGTTGTCGCAATATATACAAGTAGCATCCATCTAGAGATAAAATAAATCAGACAGTAGCTTCCTCAGCCATATTGCCTCACAACTAGCTGAACAAGTTGTGACATACTCTACTTCAGCTGGACTCAGTGCCACATAGGATTGCTTCCTGCTAAACCAAGAGATCACACATGATCTCATACTGAAGCAACACCCTGAAGCGCTCTTTCTATCGATGGCACTTCCTGCCCAATCTGAATCAACATAACCTTCCAGGTTAATCTTTTGATTCACCTCATACTTGAGCCCATAATCAACTATACCCCTCAGGTATCTCAGAATATGCTTTGCAACAATCAAGTGAACATGTCTCGGATCTGTCAGGAACTGGCTCAAGGTGTTCCCAGCAAAGAAAATATATGGTCTCGTATTCGTCAGGTACATCAAGGACCCAATAATCTCACGATACATCGTAGCATCAACCGCTTTTGATGAAGCATCACTCAATAGCTTCAGGTTCGATACCATAGGTGTGTTCATGGCCTTGCAGTCCATCATCTTGATCCTCTTTAGGATCTCTACTGCATACTTCCCTTGTCCAAGGAAGATTCCATCCGCATTCTGCCACACCTCCATGCCTAGAAAATAGTGCATCGACACATAACAGGAGCATCACTGGTCTTCCACCTTCAACCTTGAAGCAAAGGTTGGAATCCACTTTACTCTCAGTAAATCCTAGAGTCATCAGTAATCTATCCATCTTGTCGTACCATGTCGAACCTCAGGATCTTTTGTAGTCACTCCCTCTGAAGCATCCTACTCCCTCTGTCTTTCGTACTCTATGCACTGAAACATTATGTATTGGAGTGACAAGTAGCTTCCTCTGCTACTAATATTCTATGTATCCATCTAGGGTCACTGGATACCAAGATCCTCTATCTTTGAAAATTTTCAAAAGTTCTTCTCGCACCCATCTGTGAAATTGTCATCCTTTATAGGCTTTCATCTTCAACCTTGTAGCAAAGGTTAAGATCTTCATCAATCTCATCATGTATGTGTTATCTCATGGGTGTATTCTAAACTCATACAAGGCCTTCTTTCATTTACACACATGATTCTACCTTTCATGTGTCTCAACTCCCACTAGCTACAAATGTATCTTCGTAGTCTATCCCGTCTTTTCATGAGAATCCTACAATATGAATCTTTCCTTGTATCGCACAATGTTTCCATCTACTGCATGATGGAACTATGAACTTCCCTTCATGTATCGATACTGCATCCTAGACATCATTCTTCTTGAACTGGTCTTCCCTTTCTTCTTGGTTACTTCTTCATAGCTGGAAGGTTTTGCATCAATGATGTCACTGCATTCATCATATTATTCTTCATCTTGAACTGTCGTCACTTGTTCTTCAGAACAAGTCTCATCCTTCTTTGCTTGTAGGCAATTTTACACGATCTTTCCTACAAGTCAAATGCATTAATTGTATGGTTAGAAACATTTCATAAGGCATATTCATAATGGAAAATTCTTATGCATAAATATATGATCATGCAACTATTTTAGCGAATACAACATTCATCCATATCTCGCGAAACGTTTCTAGATGTCTTCCATCTCCACCAGGACAACATTGAGATTGTGCACTAATCCAATATGTTAGCAAAGAGGTTTCATTCTAAATAAGTAGAAATGGAGAGTTGTATAGCACCATGAGCTACTTACCCATCACATGCGTATTAGTAGTATACTGTCATTAATGCAAACATTCTATCATGCATAATACATCAACTAAATATAAACAAATGCATAACAAAACAATATCATGAAATGACAATTGAATACTTATCTTTATTTGTTTCATGGGTAGACTCCTTATTGAGCCTTCAGCTTCATCATCTTATTCATTCATAATAGCATCGTTTCTTATCCAAATGATAAGATGGATAAGAGGTTCTTCAAGAGTTGAGTCCTTCATATTCCTCATCGCTTGAGGGATTTTCTTTGGATGGTGAGAGCTTGATCTTCCTGTATTCTTTTCTTTTACTTGAGTTGAGCATCTTCTTGTGTGTGCTCTTCCCGAAATCTCTCGGAAAGTAATCACTTCCTTCTGGCACCAATTCATTGAATGATTTAATCCCATGATCCTGGGAGGTCATTCAAGGTGGTTATCACAACTTCTGTATTCTCCACTTCTTCTTCTACCGCTTCAAGTTGTTCTTTGATTTGAGAGACCTTTGTAAAGTATGACTGTATGGTCTCTGCATTCTGGATCTTCACATTATTCAACTAGTTTCTTAAGGTCATATTTTGATTTATGTTCTTCTCTTCAAATAGCTTGGTCAAGGAATCAAACATCTCTTTCGGTGTCTTTAGGAGAGACACTTGTGGTACAAGGTGATCCATGATTGAATCAACAATGATCTTCTTGGCCTTGACCAAGTTCTTCTTGTGTAAGGATTTTATCCTCATCTCCCTCTAGAATTGGAACCTCTCTACTCATGTAGGTGTCCAATTCATTTTCTTCAGAGAGATCATATACTTCCATGCTTGGAAGTTGTCAACTTCACAAAGCTTATCATCAATCTGATGTGATAGATCACTTTGAAATGAGAACCTCAAATGAAAATAGCAAAATATTAGATCTTACTGATTTGAGGTGTCCGTCCTGGTTCCGGAGCTGACTGATCTAGGGTTTGTCAGAGAAACCCTAATTTTCAAAACTTGGAAATTTTCAGATCTGATTGGATAGAAAGATAGATCTCTTCAAGGTGAGCTGTCCAATGTACTCCTTTTATGAAAACAGTGGAGGGAAGCTCCTGGAACAGGAAGCCCTAGTTTTTCAATTTCTTCTGTAGAAATTCCTGACACTGTTTTTGTGATATCTCTGAAATTATTGTTCCTCTATGTCTGCAACTTCGCATTGAGGTAGCTTCACTTGTCCTTGTTCCAACACTATAGGTTTCATTAGAATTGGTTTCACCAATTGGGAATTATGATCATTTTCTCAAAGTGACCTGTTACAGGACTGTTTAAAACAGCAAAGTTGCACGGACTTCCACGTGTCACTGTTTCATCTTCTATGTGTGAAAATCAGAGCATAGAAATTAAATTCTGTGCACTTTCTGTAACAACTTTGGAAATTTCATTTGGACCTTTGCAGCCCAAGATATGGCAATTCTCCCCAGATGTCCTCTTTAGGGATGAATCCTGGCAGAGGCTAGAACCCTAACTTTGAGGGATCATATCTCCCAGAATATAGCGAATATGATATTTTGGATACAATGTAAATCCAGATTCTATCTTCGGCCTGTGAAAGTTTCAGATCCTGAGCCTTCTCCAATCCTGAGATATAGATAATCTACCAAAACTTATTAGGTTTAGTATTTTAGGGTTTTTTCAGCTTGGGGTCAAACTAGGGTTTGACTTTCCTGGACTTTCACCCAACCAAAAATATTGAACCAGGTCTCTAAACTTTGATTTTGATGAGGAGAGCAATCCTATGCTAGGCTCACTAAAAAATTCCTCTTCTGTAAGAAGCCCTAATTTCTCATACCAAAAACTGAAAATGTTTGGAATCAAATTCCATTTTGACAGAATGATGTGCCCTTCAATGGAGAGTCATCCTAGCATGCTTTTGCTGATGAATTGTGGAGAGAGACCCAAAAAGTAAGAAGCCCTAGATTTTGTAGCTGCATAATGTCTTCTTCTTAGGTCAGCTCTGATACCATGTTAGCTTTTTATCATTCAAGCTAGCATTATGATCTTAGGATATTTAACTGAGAGAATAACATGCACAACAATAAAAGCAAAAGAGACAAGAGACACAAGAATTTTCCGCGGGGAAACCATAAAGGATAAAACCCCGCAACTTCCTCAGAGATAGAATCAGCACCAAAAGTAAAACCCGAAAACATCAAGATGATCTCCCGACAGCAGTAGTCTCTCTCTTGTCCCAACAACTTATCTCTCACTCATGCGCCCCAATGAGTGAGTGTGTGTGTGATAAATAGAGAGGATCACTCTCTATTTATATTCTTTCATTCACTTAAAATCCACTCCAACATGTCAGCCTCACTTAACAATTACTTACTAGAGCCGAAATCTCTATGAGAGTTTATTAACCCTAGTGCCCCAAAACTTGTGGGGACTTTGCCCCTTTGACCAACAAGGAGGGTTATCCTTAACACAACGGTGGGGACTATTTCCATGACTTACAATAACTCACCTAAGGTCGACTTCTCTAGGACATTCTAATAACCCTAGGGCCCCACAATTACTTTACATGACTTGTTTACATTATTGAATCCCCCAATAGGAACATCGCGACATGACCTGACTCAAATACATTACAGACACTTCCTGGAATAAACATCGGGGTACAATACATAAGATATACAAGTGAATACATTCCGAAGTTACAAATACATCAACATGTATTGTTGCATATTGTAATCTTGGAATAAATGAAATCACATATTTTTCATATTATAAATAATGTTGGTTTGTTGATGATGGTTAACGTCTCCTGAGACCAAATTTGTCTATTGGACCTAAAGAAAACAAATTATTTAGTTTGTTTTAAAATTGTATTTCTATGCTCAAAGAGCTTGGAGATAAGCGTCCCGAGCTCACTATAATTTTGACAAGTTAAAAAGCTAGGAAGGTCAGGATTGCAACAAAGATTATGAAACAAAGATCCAATGTGGGTGTACGTAGGAACTGTAAGAGGAAGCGATTTTCATCCTCAATGTTCATATTCTCATAGAGGTGGCAGATCCTTTCCAACCATGGTGTTTTTGGAACTTCCCAATGACATGTTTCACTATGTATCTCATGAGAGTTCGTTCTTATCTTGGGTATATTAATTTTTTTCTTTGAACTAGTTAAAACATAGAGATACTTTTGATCTTCTAGAGTATGGTTGATGATCTCTTATAATATATTAACTTTATTTTAGCCTCTAAATCTTTCTCACACCACATTTTCTCCTTAAAATTAGAAGTAACAATATTTTTAATGTTATTAATATTTTGCAATGCAACATTTTCATCGATCTCCCAATGGTTTAACCAGGCCCTGGTATCTTTATACCAACCTCTCTTGAACCTTAGGTGGTTTTGGATGGAATGTAAAGCTAGCTTAGGAATTCTATGGTCTCTCATGTTATTGATTTCGTGCTTATATAGCAGGATCCTAGCCATAGCTAGGAACTCGATAGGGAAAATACCCACTTCTATAAGGATAATAGGGTAGGGTGTATTGCTTTTAATTTTGAGGTTATATGTTATAAAACGCTTCTGGATTTTCTCTATCGATTCTCAAAGATTCTCCACACCCATAAAAGATAATATGAGTGACTAAAGTTTCAAAGAGGAGCTTCTTTTTATCCCACATCACAAGGTTTTCTTAGTTACTATTATTTTCAAGACCAAAATAAGATTTCCACCCTCCATTAATCCTTTTCTTAATGCTATAGTTCTAGTTGAGCTTGTGATGGATATCAATTCCTAGGTACTTGTAAGAAGACACTTCCTCCAAGTTTCTATTGTCATACACAAAATTAGCGTAAGTGACCTTCTTGAATTTGATAATCATAATTTTTGTTTTGTCAATGTTAACAATCATACCCATGGTAGAGCAGAAATCCTTAAGAATTCTTAGTTTCTTATCAAGAATGAATGGACACCTTGTGAGAAGAACACTATCGTCGGCATAGAGAACAAGGATGATGACTACATTAGAGGAAATTTCAACTCAAAATGGGCCTCCTAAAATGAACTAATAAAATAATAGTTAAAATAATAAAATAATATTTATTAATTTTGGAGGAAG
>LPNX010510701.1:83730-123963 GCA_001517045.1 Pseudotsuga menziesii
CCAACTAAGATCGTGCCAGCACAGCTTGCTTCCTCTAAACAACCTTCTAGTTTATCGATGTAAAAGCCAAAAATGGTAGGGGAGAGGGGGCAACCTTGTTTAACTCCGATATTACACTTAATATCTTTCGACCATCCCTCGTTGGTCTTAAACTTGGCAATGAAATTCTCATACAACCTTATTGCGCCAACTCTCAACTCAAAAGGAACCTTTAGCTCTTCTAATCTATTCCATAGGTTATTTCTAGGTACCGTATCGAAAGCCTTTCTAAATTCCACAAAGCAACAAAAGAGATTGGATTTATCATTATGACATTCCTCCACAATTATCCTTAAGCATAATGAGGTGGTCCATTTTCATTAGAGGAAATTTCAACTCAAAATGGGCCTTTTAACTTTTATTCAAATTCCATGTCATCATGTGTTAGCCAATGAAATTGCTTTAAATTTGAAATACCGTATAGGTCTTAAACATTTTTTTAATATAAATTTGGGGATAGATATCATAAAAAAAACTACTTTTTTTGTTTGTATTTTTGACATATCTCCCTGTGTTTTTACTCAAATTTCGATCGGGAGAGCTCGTTGGATGCATAATTAAATTCCGCACCCAATGAGTACCCACTCGGCATACTTTTGACGGACCCCACTACCAAAAAAACAAGAAATACCTGAAAAAATGGAATGATGATTCCACACCCAAGAAGTACCCACTCGGCATACTTTTAACGGACCCCACTACCCCAAAAACAAGAAATACCTGAAAAAATGGAATGATGATGTCATCATTCCATTTTTTCAGGTATTTCTTATTTTTGGGGTAGCGGGGTCCGTCAAAAGTATGTCGAGTGGGTACTCGTTGGGTGCGGAATTTAATTCTATGGGATCTCTATGCATGGAAAAATTGAGACTTACAATTAAAGGTCTATGATCTAAGTCAGGCTTGTGTTCGTTTAAGATGTCAAAATTTATTATTTCATTGTATAAAGGGATATTGGAAATAAGATAGTCTACCATGCTGCTACCAAGCCCATGGATACATGTCATATGGATATAATTGGGCCACTTCTTTAGACCGTTGCAAATTATGAGATCTTGAGCACTACAGAGCTTGACTAGCTCAGACCCAAACAAATTTTCCCCTAGATCTTCAGAGCTTCTTTTGGACCTCCCAGCTAGAGTAAGGTCTTTGTCTAACCAAAGAGCATTAGGGTTGGAATGATTGCTTAGAATAATAGCTTGGTTGCTTGAAGGTTGAGCACTAAAGTCACCCATTAGGAGGATATTACCCCCATTCCTTAGACTCGAAATATCATTCTCTAAACCATTGTAAGGACAATTTTTATCTAAATTGTTTTTCTTGTAGAAGTTAGAATTAATAGGGGGGAAATAACAGATTGCTATGTAGGTTTTTTTATTATTAATGTCAGTAATCTCTATCCAAATGTATTGGTTGTAAGGGTCTTTTTTATAAAGACTGGAATGTGGGGAGATGTTCTTCCTAATGTAACAAGCTATACCCCCAATGCCTCTATGATAGGATCGCTTGTTCCATATTGACCATAGTACAAAGCCATATATGTTAGGGACCTTAGATTCTTGGTGCTACCAAGTTTCAACTAACAATATAATATCAACTTCATTCAAGATCCAACTTAGCTTGTGGTCTTTGTTCCATAGAAAGCCCCAACAGTTCTAAGAAGGAATCTGGATAATGTTGAATTGTTATTTATTACTATCTTTTTGGTTTCTATCTTGAATAATGGCTTTTCTATTTCTGATTATTTCCCATTTTCCTTCCTTCCTAGCTTGTTGAACCTCCTTTCTTAATTCTGTTTGATCTTCTGGAATGAGATCTTCATTTATAAATATTCTTGTTCCTTTAAGACTTTAGGTTTTACTAAGTATGTCATACTTATGGTCAATAGAGCTCACCTTTATCCGGATCAGCCTTCCTTTATTCTCAGTTAATTTTCCCAGCCTTGTTGCTTCTATGAGACATGTTTTTTTAATTTGTAATCTATTATTTAATTCTATCTGGACTATGGCTAATGTATCCTCGTCTACCTCCTCTTTCAAACCAAAGATTATAAGTTTCAATGCCCTTTTGTTACGTTGATGGTCTAATTCTATCAATTTTTCATTTCCTCTTTAATGGGTTTGATATCTCCCCAGATGTGGGTGTGATTCAGACCGACGTGGAGGCTAACGTAGCCCCTCCATCCTGTGCTTAAATCACTGCCATTAATGGCCTTTAAGACACAGACTAGCATGTCCACTCCACAGCTCTTCTGCAGAACGAAGCTTGGACACCATAACTCCTACGCCGGGGTGTTGCGCTTTTCACAAGCGCCATTCAATTGGGATTATGGCCCTCAAGATTTACCCCTCTCTTCTTCTCCACTGGTTCATTATCTAGTTTATCATCACTCTCCTAGTTCCTCAAGCTCTCCTTGGTCACTCAATGCAACATGGTCACCACCCTCTGATTCATGCCACCTTCACCTGTCTCTCTGCTGCTCCGTGCCCTTGCATCGCTATCCATTATCTCTGCTCGCCTACCAGCCATATCAATCCCCCGCCATGCCTAGAAGACAGAGAGGCACTTCACACAGGGGACGAGGATGCCATGCTCGGTCAGAAGGCCATATCCCCTTCTCCTCTCAAGCTAGCAATAATGTATTTGACCTGGAAATTATGGAGGAAGTGCAAAGAATTGTCTCGAATTGGGAGGACGAATTGTCTAGTACGCTTGGGGCAGTAGGACGCACAGTGGAGCGATGACAGAACTAATGGGTTTAAAAAAACCTACTGACGTCCCTGGTCCTCCGATTTAATCTGCTAGTTCTGCCACGCCCTACCCCCTCTGTTCCTCCATGCCCTACCCCCCCAGGAGACGGCACCACCAGGCCCCCAACCAATCCTGCCTCATGCATCTCCTTGTCAGCCTGATACCTCGGCTCCACCACCGAACTCAATTCCCCCGCCGCACCTTCAACCCTCTTTCAGCTCTACGTGCAAGTTCTCGTCCAACCCAATCGTCTCAAAGAAGACCTCTCCATTACCCACCAAAAATCCACCTACACTCTTCGAGAAGGAAGCATCCATCTCCAGTGACGAGGAAATGGTGACATCTGATGACAGTTTGGTGACATCTTCAAGCGAGCCTGCACATCCTAAGTCTCTAGGTTACACATGTGCAATCACTGAAGAACCATGGCCTCGGCAAAAACCATGACCCGTGGTATTTATGGCCATGTGTCCTTTCGCCTGCTACATGTGCCACATTCAGGTTCTTCTGGACACGTTCTGCTTAGTTATGCTTATGTTTTATTTCCTTTGTTCATGTACTATCCACACGTTGGATCTTTCCACACCCTCTTTGAACTGTAGGATTTTTTGTCTATGTTCATTTGGCAAGGATGTTTTCCCTCTGAGAGGGAGGGTCACTTTTTATCTGTTTTCCCTCTTGGAGGGAGGGTCTAACTATAATTTGACACTCCATACCTGCTCCACCTGAGCAGGCCGGACTGTATTTTTACATGTACTACTATTTTTTTCTCTTTTTAATATATTAGATCTCAACTTACAGAAAAAAAAAAATGGGTTTGACATCTAATTTACCTTCCACATTATTTAGGGTGAGATTGTTATTAACCTTTTCTTCTAGTGCTTTAATCATGTCCTTCGTTTTAATACTTTCTAAAGTATCAACATCTCCTTGTTGGGATGTTTGGTTCTTATATTGGATTTGTTTTTCTATTAACTATAATCTAATCTCCATTGTCTCCATTTTATTCTGCAGTAGTTTTATTTTATTTTCTATTTGTTTTTGGACTTTGTCTTCAAAAGATGTAAATTTATTTTCCAGCATGCCTTCTAAATTTGTTTGTAGCTTAAATTCTCTTTCTTCTCTGCGTTTCTCTGATAACTCTATATATTCATAAAGGCTTTGTAGAGTAATTGTGCTAGGTCTACCTTTGACAATATTTGGTAGATGCGGTGAATTATTCATACTTGTGAACAAAAAGAAATATATGAGCAATAGATATGTATTAGAAAAAAGATAAGGAATGTGTGCACCTGATATAACCGTTCCAGATCACCTTCCAACCTTGGTTCAGAGTGAAGTGGATACAGCAGCTAGCATAGCCCTAAGAGTTTCTTCTTGATTTACTTCAAATCTGTAAACTTTTCAATCTTCTTCGTGATTTTTCTGTCAATATAATGCGCAAATGAATCTGCTTCTGCTTGAAGGAAGATTGCTATTTTTCTCATATGCTAAAGAATATTTCAGTTCAGATCCAATGCAACTAGCAATTTTCAGATCCAATGCAACAAGCAATTTTCAGATCTCTATGTGTCTCAATCTCAGATCACATGAAATATTCATGGAGGCAGCGGTATTTCGCCACAAGCTTGGCTCTCAGCTGAAGGATTTCATAATCATATGGAGGTCATCTTTGTATGTTTCATTAATACATTGATACAATTCCAAATTACATACATTGGGCACTCATCCCTTAAAATCAACCACTTAAATTTTATTTAGTATATTATCTATAATGTATTTGTGTTGTTTGGAAATGAGAGGTGAAGGCACTCCACTGCAAAATGCTTCATCTCCCTCATGTCTCTTCATATTTTTAATTACCTTGTTAGTAATTCCTTATTAATATTTATATCGTTACAACACTCTCCCTCTCTTTATCCTCTAATAACATTCTCTAATTGAAAATTTTGTACCCATGGTGTTATTTGGGCCATCCTCTTTAGTTGAGATTTAATGCTTCGCTTCCATTTCATCCACATGTTTTGATCTACTGGTTCTAAATTTATTTTTCCTTGTTTCATGACATCTCTAAAAGTCCCAATCTCCAATCCGTTTATGACATGCGCCATGGATCTGCAATCTACATTATGTCCCTTCTCATCAACTCAATGAATCCTTTACTTTTATGCCTGCCATGCATTATACATCTATCAGTATCACGTTGGTCCATTGATACTTGATGCCTATCAAACCCATACTTTGTCTTATATTTTTTCAATGCCTTTGTGATTATGTAGTGAGCTTCAAGATGATTTGATCTTTGATGCACCATCTATTTCAACATCCTATAAATATTTTAAATCCTCCTTGTTTTTTTAAATATTGATATACTTCAAGCCTTCTTTCTTTGAAATTATTCATGTGCCCTTTGTGAGTTCACCATTCTTGGAGATATCTCTTGATAATCCTTTCACGCTTAAAATTTTACTTAGATTCCAAACCGTCCTCAATATGTACACTCATGCCATCCTTGGTGTTCTCAAACTTAGTATCAAAGTACCTGCAATACTCTTGCATCATAGTCCCCAAGTTAATTAAGAATCATCTCCTAGTTCTTAAGTATCATACCCTCATCTCAATTACCCCCATGATTACTCATCTTTAGTGTGCTAATCTATTAATGGAACAATGATATTCGAAGATAATCACTTCTACCTATCTTTCTAATTGCCAAGGTAGTCTTCACAAAATCTTCTTTATACTAGAGTTGTCAATTACTCTTGCAACATCTACCCAAGTCACCATTATTGGAGTCATCGACACTTATTTTACTCTCTAGAGTCTTCACTCGCTCAATGAAATTCATCATTGTTTTCTTGTAGTCTTCACTCTTCTGCGGTCTCTGTCATCTTGTTCATATTTCTCCCATCTTCTTTTTACTCATTCTCTTTGCAATATTCTCCTCTTTCAACATCTCATTCTGTAATGTATTATGTCCCTTGTCTCATAGGTGTTACCATTTATGATATTGTTGGAAACATAATCCTAAGGGATTATGGTTCCACTTGCAATTATTGTAAATATTTTTGGTTTAGGAAGATAGAAACTCTACGTGAACATCCAAAGAGCCTGTTGGAAGATGAAGTCCAACAGTTACATCGGTTATATAAATAAAGGATTCTGAATCAATAAAAATCAATCCATGAGTTATTATCTCTAACAAGTGGCATCAAATTCTGGTGTAGAATACCATAACACCCGTTTCTCAAACCTAGCATTATGCTTTCCTACAAAATATGACATTTGTTTCTCATCTCTCCATCCTACAAGATGCCTAGCATTATGTCCATGATTTCTTTCTACAAGTTATGGTGTGTTTTACTCCACTAGTCTACTTTCCCATTTTGTCTTTTAAGTCTTGTCTTGGTGTTTACACTAATTTTGGTTATCTTCCCCTTCATTGTTACCTTCCTTCTCTGTCAATTGAGGTGGATACAATCTCTATGTGAGATCCCTTTACAATTTCTCCTCTCTGCATGTTAGTTTCATCTCAAGCTATCATTGTGTGTGGAGCTAGTGTTGATGCTCATTGAGTGTGTGTTCTAGCTAGAAATAAAACTCTAGATGCAAAATATTGTGGTGACTACTTGTTGAATTCTCTTTCTTTGTGTACATTGGGTGTTCCCATTTGTGTGACTGGTGTGAACCCTATGACACATATTTGTTCCATTTCGCATTCTTAGGATGAGTTGTTTGATAGACAGGGGGCTCTGTATGTTTTTGTATGCTTGCTAAAATGCCATGTCCATGTCTAGACTCGACACACTCATGGATTTATAGGAAGTCTGTTTGGATTTTTTTGAAGGTGCTTAAATATTGATGGCCATTTGAATATGATATTGCAAGATGCAGAAGAAATTCCATTTCGCATTCTTAGGCTGAGTTGTTTGATAGACATGGGGCTCTGTATGTCTTTGTATGCTTTCTAAAATGCCATGTACATGTCTAGAGCGAACACACTCATGGATTTAGAGGAAGTCTGTTTGGATTTTTTTGGAGGTGCTTAAATATTGATGGCAATTTGAATATGATATTGCAAGATGTGGAAGAAATCTCTTCATCTCATACTCTCACCACCGTGGACCCTAGATCCTACTTGTGTTGTGAATTTAATGCTATCATCGTGAACCCTAGTCGATGAAGAGATCACAAAAAAAAATACCAGAGTGAAGAGCACGTGGTGACACTCTTGTGGTGAGCTCTCAAGAGAGATGTGTGTATCCATGTGTTGCATGGAAACTTAACTCTATCTATTGAGGTGCAATGAATAGATTTGGTACTTTGCTTAATGATTAGTGTGGTTGTTGGGATGTTCCTTCTCTATTCCTTGAAGTGTTTCTATCTCCCCTGGTGCATGGGCTTTATCAATGGCCATCCACAAACTCAATCTTGATAAAGAGGTAACACTATATTGAAGCTGAGAGTTGGGGTATTATAAACCCTAATTTTTTAGTGTGAAGTGATCGTACTATGATCTCCATTGACTACTGCATACTTGTCTTGAGTATATTCCAATTTAATAAACCTTGAAGTGAAGAGCCACATCATGATTATTGCTTGAATAGTCGGCCAAATTGGATATGTAGATGGAAATGTTTTGAAGCTGAAAGGATCATCTACAAGAGTTCAAAACTTTACCTACCTATTTCAGCATGGAGAAGGTAATTTGTCATCCAAATTGTTATGGCATGCTAGATATAGTCATTTAAATTATAAAATTCTTTATTTGTTGAGAAATACTGATGTATTTTGTTTTCCCACCATTCCTAAGAAGATGAACAAATGTGATGCATGCATACTAGGAAAAGATAGTAAGCAGCCATTTCAAAATTCAAAATTCGGAGCATGTAGAAAGTTAGAGTTGATTCACTCTGACTTATGTGACCCCATGCATGTTCCTTATGCCAATGGTAATATAAATTGTTTGGTCTCCCAAATGTCATATTTTCATCATTTTTATCCTTCACTATTCCTAACACCCATCCCTATTCATCACTCTATTAACCATTCCCTATGCCATTTTCATAAATAAATATGGGTTACCTTGTATTTTCCAAATTAGTTTATTTTTTAAGTATTTTAAGAGAATTTATGATTAAGTATTAAGAAAATTAACATATTTTCATTATATCTCAAAGTTGGGTGAGTTTTATGATGTTTTCGGGCTGATTTGAAGACTTTAACAAGGTCAAAAGTCACCATCTAGCCTCAAATTCGAATTTCATCTTCAAGCTTTGAAGATTTGAGGAAGATTTGGGATAATTATTCAATCATATTCAAGGGAGAAGATCATGGAGATATAATATCTTATCAAAGATATTATGGAGGATTTGAGGGGATAGGTTGAGAGAAAAGTGGATCTGTAATTATGAGTTGTTTGTCTTTTTATCCAAAGTATTCATGTATAAATAAGAGGGTTCTCTCCTCATTTGGGAGGAGGCCTCTTTAGTGGTGTGGAAGTAGAGAAATCATTTGTGTAAATTCTTTTTGAGATTTAGTCATGGAGTGGATTTTGATTATTATGTAATGGAGATGATGCTTTAATGCAAATCCTTCTACTCTCTCTCGTGTTAATTTGGATTGATTTCTTATGAATTGTTAATATAGATTTTCTATGCACTCATATTTATTTGTCATTTGTTATTTTTCATATTATCATTTTTCATTTGTCACATGCTTTCATATATTAGTTTGCTCATTTTCTTGCTTTCTTAATTAAGTTTATTTGCAATACGATTTCATGCGCTTTAGTTAACTAGGTTCAAATTCAGTCGCATGTGTTTTCTTAGATTAGTCGCGTGTTTTCGATTTCAGTTGTATGTGTGTTTCTATTTCAAGCATTAGAATAGGTTAGTATAACTCTGATCCTGCATATATTTTCCTTGCACCTCTAAGTTTATGATCTCCCCATATTGATAATTTATGTCGAAATAACTATCATATATTTCGCTCGACAGAAATCTCACGACCTTTGTTGATGACTACATGTAACATCCCGATTTTGACCCCATTTGCATTAAATGTATATGATGTATATATTGTAATTAATCATGGCATGGAGCTAAAGAAAAAATCCCCACCATCAATTTAGCATTTTATGTTTCGGCGATTAAAATCGATGCTGATGGTATTTTGTGCTAGCCAAGCACTTTATAATTTTTAACATCATGTAAATGTAATTTAATTAAAATACCCACAACCAACTATGTCAATGCAACAATAATGAGATGGGGGCATGGTTTCCTAAGGATAAGGGGGTGCATATTTAACCTTGATCCATTGGGGAAAAGACAAGTGTCAAGAGGAGAACTCATCATCTGTCAACTACTTTCTTGTCTTATTCAACCAACCACTTAATTCTCTAAGGATTTAGTAGGACAGTTATTGCCTTGGGGCTTGGGGAATATGGGCAGCCGTCAATTCTGGCAGGGCTGTCAGCCTTGACCACACGCTTTCCCAAAGGGGAGATCAATTCATCCATTACCCTCACATGAAAGGGGAGAGCCGCAGACACTCAGGAAGCCGCATTCCACTCTCACACAGGTACTGATTACTCACTCACGCACAGGAAACCAATTTACTCACACAGGGTACGCAGCTGATTTCTCCTCAGCCGTTCATCGTCCATCTTCTCATGCTCGTTTTCTGCGGTATGTTTTCATTCTCCCATGGCTGGAAATCGTTTTGGCAATGCCCAACAGGTTGAGAAGAGACCACGATTTTTTGAGTGGTCGTTGAGCCATTTTTCTTACCCACGTGGAGCCAAGAATGTTCTGTGAAGTTGATTTTTGTCACATGGTTGTTATTCCCCATTCGCCATTGCCAATTTTGGCTCCCACGATGTTTTTCATCCATGGCCAGAACTTGCAATTGTGGGGTATGTTTTTGTTGCTTGCTCTGAACTAGTTGGGAGGGGAAATGGGGTCTAACTAGCTTGATAAACATAGTGTGAGAAGGAACCTCATAGACATATCTAGGGGCTTTCTTCTTCTTCTTTGCACACCTTGAATACTACTGGAAGAGAAGGGATAGCCTGAGGGACTGTGTAGCATAGAAGGGGATGCTTCCTTTTGTTGGGTGTGTGTGATTGTGAATTGAATTTATATTCTAACTTTGAACAAAATTATTTTAAAGAGGCTACTACTCATGATGAGTGGAAAGAATCCATGCAAAATGAGTATGATGCATTCATGAAGAATGTAACCTGGAAGTTGGTTGACCCTCTTGTTGGAACCAAACTAATTGAATACAAGTAGGTATACAAGAACAAATACATATCAGATGGCTCACTTGACAAGCACAAAGTGAGGCTTGTGGTGAAAGGATATGCATAGAAGGAAGGCATTGACTATGAAGAGATGTTCTCCCCCATATAAAAATGGGTCTCCATCTGCACCTTACTATTTTTAGCTACACAAAATGGGTGGAAAGTCCACCAGATGGATGTAAAAACAACTTTCTTATATTGAGACTTGAAAGATAATGTATTCATGTCTCAACTAGAAGGCTTTGTTGTGAAAGGGAAAGAACAAAAAGGTATAATCTAGTCAAGCCATTGTACAGCCTAAAACAAGCATCTTGTGCATGGTATGAAAAGCTAACTCAACATATTCTGAAGTTAAATTTCAAACACTGTAATCTTGATGCTGCAACATTGTTTGTAAAGAAAGTTGGAAGATCTGTTGTGTTTCTTGTGGTGTATGTAGACGACCTTTTAATGTGGGGGAACAATGAAAGTTATATTGCATCCATAAAGGAAGATTTGAAGAAGGGATCTGAATGTCATATTTGGGACAACTTCACTACTATTTGGGTATTGAAGTGACTCAACATCCTAAGTACATATTCATCCCTGAGAAGAAGTATGTTGGAGAATTGTTGAACATATTTTGCATAATAGAATGCAATCCTCTCTCAACTATGGAAAAAAAGTTGAAGGAAAATAATTTGATGATGTGACCAAGTACCAACATCTTATGGGAAGCCTTATCTACCTTACAACCACCATGTTAGATATTTCATATGGACTCAAGTACTATAAGGTGGATGACTTCAAACTTATTGGGTACTTGATTTAGAATTCAATGGTGACAAAGAGACAGGAGTGTCTAGTTATTGATACACAATGAGTCTTGGACTAGCAGTTGTATTTTGTAAATCACACAAAAACTAGTTACAACAAATTCAAAACACACAAGCAGAATATGTGATTGTTGTTGAAGCAACAAAAGAGATAGTATGGATTAGGAATATAATTGAATATTTGTAGGAGAAACAAGAGAACTCCACTTCTTTATTGATCGAAAACACTTATGCAATCAAGTTTTCCTAGAATCCCATATTCCATGATCGAACCAAGCACATCAACATGAAGTGTCGTTTGATTCGATGCCATGTAAAGGCCAATATAGTTCATCTACAACATTGTTCTATGAACGACCAAATCGAAAACATCTTCACCATAGCGCCTAGACAAGAAAAGTCTGAAAAGTTTATGAACATGCTCGGACTTACAAACACCCTTTCAGATTAAGGGGGGGGGGGGGGGGGGGGTTGAAAACCTAATCCTACCAGATTATGGTTCCACTTGTAATTATTGTAGATATTTTTAGTTTCAAAATATGGAGAGTCTATGTGAGAATTTAAAGAGCCCGTTGGAAGATGAATTCCAACAATCACATTAGTTGTGTAAATAAAGGATTCCGAATCAATATCAATGAATACAAGAGTTATTATCTCTTATAAATACCACTTATGCGATAGATGAGGGCAAACCAAAAACCCATACCAACTCAATTGATGACGAACAAGCTCTCTTATCAACATCGCTTCCCTACAACACACCTTCAAAACCGTCAAGGCATCAATATTTCTCTTGGAGTACTACCCAAAGGTATTTAAAACAATTTTTCAACCATGGGACTCAATGAATATTACTCTTTAAAACATATAAATTCCATTCAAAGGTTAATTCATTAACAAAACTACTCATACACGTGATAAAACATCTTTTCAATTTCATTTAATGCTCAAGGCATTCATAAGTGGACATAGAAATACATGAAAATTCACAAGAATATGGAGGTCATCTTTGTATTTTTCATTAATACATTGATACAATTCCAAATTACATACATTGGGCACTCATCCATTAAAATCAACCACTTAAATTTCATTTAGTATATTATCTTCCAATATTCTAATCTAATTTTGGGTTCCATCTACCACTACTGCAACTCAATGATGCCAAGGGAAATGCCATGGTAGTATACAAATGATCTATGGTCATTCTCCATTTTTGAGCTTGTTGAGCTCTATCTCTTTGTGCCTTCTACAGTTTAACTTTGATTATATGTAACAATTTATCATGGATATCTACTTCCCTAATTTTTTCCTCTTAATGTTCTGCTACTTAAAATGATCCACCTTCTCCCCATGGCTCTTAATATTTGTCATTATCTTGATGGTCATCCCCAATCCATGCATATAGTGTTTCAATGATATCCCACTCTCTGTCCTTCATTAACATTTTCTAATGAAAACTTTGCATGCATTTGTAGTGCTATCAAGACCAACCTCTTACATTGGGATTAACATCACTTCCATTTCGTGCATGTGTTATGATCTAGCATATTTCAAGAACTTTCCTTTTGCATGCTCTGTGAACTCTCCGAAACTCCTAAACTCCAATATGTTTTTACTAGGTGTCATATTCTTGCTATGTATTGTTTTTTTTTTGGCACTACTCATGTCCTATAATATCACTTATCTTCATAACAATTTTTCTATTGCCATGTTTTCTTATATCCGATTCCACTTTAGTGATCATTCACTTAACCATCACAAGCCTATGAGTATGCAACTCATTCTTATTACTATTTTTTTCTCTTTTTTATTGTGCACATGATGAAAATAAATATAAACAACCATACATTCATATTATTCATGTGAAGTGTTTATTCAAAGCTTCTCATCAAGGAAACCATGAGTGCGTGTATTTGCGGGTATAAGGGGATGAATTATCTAACCTTTTGTTTTTAAAATAAAAACATATATGTTTATTTGATCATTCACATCAAATGCTACTAGAGGTTCCTTCTCAAGATTCTTGGATGTAGTCTCATGCATGGTGTATCTCATTTTTATATTTCACTATGAATATTAATCAATAGTTTGACCATATGTAATTCCACTTTTTTGGAACATTTGATCTTAATAAAACCATACAATTAAGTGAATCATTATATTTTTGCATTTTTTCAAAGGTTCTCCAAACTCAATATCCGTATATATCTTCAATTAAAATTAATCACCATATAATACATTACCTTCTTCTTATTCTATTCTCTATCTTTATATTTTATATTGTTGATGTCAATATTCATACCTATATCTAATAGATTTCAAAGATAAAACAAAAATCAAAAGTCAAAGGTAAAATTGATATAGCATTCCCAAAAACTACAAGAAAACTAGTTCAAAGTAATATATATATAAGTGACATTAAAAGGCAATGAAAAGCATTTACACGTCATATAAAAGCAATGAAAAACATTTACACTTCCAAAAAGCATCTTCGTTGGATGATGAATCTTTTGAAATCCTACAATCCCATCCATCCATTTGTAACAGAATTGTTAGAAAATTCGATTTGATGTGTCAGAAAATTCGATTTGACGTGTCAGAAAAATCGATAATTGGTAGTGCTTATCAAACTGGAAGTGGAGTGGCAGTGGGATCTCATGGTGTTGCAACTGTCCAGCCTTCCCGAAATCAATTTGCGGTGCGAGAGAGATAATTTGCAGTTCTTATCAAGCGCGAATAAATTTGCATTGCTAATCAAAGGCGGGAAGTGGCTCTGGGATCCATTGCAACTGTTCATGGATACTTTTCATTGTGTCAACTGAACTCCCATTGGCATTGGCATTCCCTGGCCTCTCCTCCTCCTCCTCTCAGGTTTCCTGCCTGCATTGTGGTATGTGTCTAGTGTGGTGTCTGTATGAGTCTGGAGCTCCTATGTTATGTGTTGTCTAGTCTGGTTTGTGATTGTATGTTGTTGTGTCTATGACTATGTGTTGTTGTGTCTATGTATATTCTCTGAGAGATGGAGGCAGAGGAAGGAATTGCATCAACAGAAAATGCCTGACAGACCGTGCCAGGGGAATTTCTTGGAGGCAAGCCATTTTTCTTTTGATTTATTCTCCAAGATTTTCGTTGTTGTTCTAATATTGATGCTCAGTGTTATGGTGGTTTCTTGATCTCATAACTGTTATGCAGGATTTCTTGATCTCATAACCATTGAAGTACCTAACACCAACTTGTTCTTCATTTTTATATGTATTCCGCCTTATTGAAATGATTTTATATTAAATTCTGGAATTTACCCAAACAGAATATGTCTGATAATAGTTTGATGGTAGGACAACTGATTTTATTCTAAAATTCTGAAATTGTACAAATAGATTCATAATAGGAATTTAGCCCACAAACGCTTGACCATTTCTTCCTCCAATTTGGCTTTCTGCTTACCCTTGTCAGCCAAAGTGGCATAGACCAAATTCCAATATTTTGAACCAACCCTTAATCCAAGGGGGCCATTGGAGTGATACCCACCTTTACTAATCTGGGAGGCATAGTTTCAAAAGATATGAACCCAATGATTCAAGCCTTCACTGGTCGAGCTAGTTGTTCTGGGAAGAGGAATAGAAACCTAATATGGTTGTTCTTCTAATTCCAATAGGGAAGTGAAGTTACCTCCTTTGTGAATAGATAAGCTAAGAGTATAATCCCTCTGATAAACTAATGAAAATTGAATTTCATGTGAACCGCTGATAAATGAAAACCGAATGCCACTGGGAAATAGTAGTTATGACTACTGCAGCAAAGCAACCGAAGCCATGCTTTATTATCCTTATCCAGCCTGTTAGATAAGAAGATTGGGGCATGCACTGTTACGGTCGATCTGACATACTATAGATGGCAGTGTTATTTCAAATTTCAATAGTTCATATGGCTATTCTCATTTCCAGTGCATTTCAAATACCAAACCCCACATCTGGAGTCATAAAGCTGCTATGAGCTTGACCCCACCTCACCAAATACTGAAGCGGCAGACTTATATACTACACACTAGCTCCTGAGTTTAGGGCCTAGTACTCCACTAACAGGGCATCGTAGATAATAAATAGGCTCTGACTAAATGTTAATGGCATCTTGGTTGGTTTCATAGATAGCACTTCCCTCTTGGTTGGTTTCCTATTAAAATAATACTACTAGTTTTTTTTACGTCAATAAGAGACTTTCCCTCTCAACCAGTTCCATTCTTGTTTCTGAATAAATGTTGTTTTGTCACTGAAATATGTAGACTTCCAAAGTTTTGAAACTCTCTAGTATAGCAAATGGGTCGAGATTTCTCACATCTAGCAGGTTGGTTCTCTCTGTTTTTTTTCAAATGTTTCAACTTCATTTTCTTTCAAAATGTCCTGCACATAAAAACAAGTGAAACAATTCCTTTGTGACCGTACGCCTCCAAATGGAACTGGTCACCCATCCTCGATAGCATGACCTTTCGAATTACTTATGTGGATGGGTCATTTGGCTACTCAAGAGAGCTTATTTATCCTACTCTACTAATCTGGTAATGGCATCAAATGCCATCTAGGTTGTACCATCTTTAGAATTTTCCAGTTTAAAGGCAGTTGCATCTTTTCTCCGTCCAGGTTACTAAGGTAGAAAGAATTTTCTCCAGCGCGGTGTTCAATCTTGTAAGGCATATAGAACCGGGAAAAGGGAGGGGATATTAAACTGGATCCATCCTTGGGGACTTTGCTACAGGCAGATCTGTCGCTGGTAGGACTACAACTCCTTTATTCCCTTGCTCACAGGAGTGACAGATTGGTCTTAGTCCAGTCATAAATTTAGTCATGTATGTGCATATCCATACCAAGAGGCATTTGTGTGACAATAATAAGGAAGGATTGTGCAGTTGCCTTTGAATTTGTTTAAATTTAAGGCCAGAATCAATTTAAAAACCTAACTCTCCATTTGTTTGCAATTTTTAGTGCTAAATTCTCGTGAGACCGGCCATTGTTGTTATACCAAAGTAGGTCATATACACTACCCATATGAGATTCTATTTGTTTTTTTTACGATAGCTTAAGAGCTTGGAAATGAAAATCGAACATGTTTTTTACAATGCCCACTTGTTATCACTGATTGACCGATCTCGTTGAGTTTCCATGCTGGTCGAATAGTTATATGTACAACAGGAACTGTAGAATCCGGACATAGGTATCCAATGATACCTAAAACATGAGGCTGACATGATCTAAAACATCTGGATGTAGGTATCTGAATGATAGCTTTGAATTTTACAGTACCGCGCTTTCCAATCTTGAAAAACTTATTATATTTTTAAAGGTCAGTGGATTATTGTAATATAGTAATATTTTTATCGCTTGATATGTTGAGTAGAAGATGTTATCGATTTGCTTATTTCGTTAATTTAAAAACAACACCTTCTTTGAATTACAGGGTTGAGTGCACGAGTTGTTGGTGGGGTTTGATATTATGTTTCTTCATATTTTTGCAGGGTGAGAAATTATTTTACTCTTTAAAGGTTTGTATGGCTTGTAAGACTAAAGTGGTGAGGGTATTTTCATTGATTATGTTGTGTTTAACATTTTGGCTGACCCAAGCATGAGAGAGATGTTTATTCATCTAGTGGCCTAGTTTAATCACCTCTTATTTTTTCAACTCTCGAAGAATATGAAAATATTGCAGACTTCAAAAGGAGTAGGAGAGTAGCTTGATCCTTTACAGAATTCGTACTAGCTTTGGGTCAGAGATTTGGGTTGGGACAATCATTGCTTGAATGATTATCCTGGAATCTCCGAAAATCAGTGCTTTATTTACCTTTAGAGACTGAATTTGCTTCAATCCTTGCAGTGATCCATAGGCTTTTGCCTGATTGTTTGTACCGAAGCCAATGCTCCAAGAGCATAGACCGGACTGCGTAAATTAATTTTTCACACAGGTATTATTAGTTAGTAACAGAAATTTCTTTCCCAGTAAGTAGTGCCGCCACATTTTTTGAGCATGCACCATGGCTGCCAGTTCTAAGTCATGGACCACACAGTTACGTTCATGATCTTTCAACTTGTGTGACTCGTAATAGACCACATGTCCTTCTTGGGAAAAAACCCCTCCTACTCCTTCTAAGTTGGCATCAGTACAGACAGTGTAGTTTTTAAGGGAGTCAGCTACCTTTAGGACTAGGGCCCTAGTTAGCAACTCTTTAAGTTTGTCAAAGCTTTCTTGGAACCTTGATGACCAAACAAAATTTACCCTCTTCTTCTGTAAGGAGGTAATGGGGTACGAAATTTTGGAAAATCCTTCGATAAATCTTCTATAGTAGCTAGTAAGTCCCATAAATGACCTAACGTCAGCCACGTCCTTGGGTACTGGCCAGTCAGATATGGCTTGTACCTTCTTTGGATCTACCGCAATTCTCTCCTTGGATATAACATGTCCCAAGTACTAAATTTCTCTGTTAAAGAATTCACACTTCTCCAACTTGGCATATAGTTGGTGTTCCCTCAAGGTTTGCAACATTGTCCTTAAATGAAGTTGATGTTCTTCTTCAGTTTTAAATTAAATCAGGATATCATCGATGAATATCAGTACAAAATTATCTAGATATTTGTTAAAAATGCCATTCATTAGGCACATAAATGTGGCAGGGGCATTTGTTAAGCTAAAAGGGATCACTACGAATTCATAGTGTCCATAGGGGGTCCTGAAGGCAGTCTTGTTTACGTCCTCACTTTTTATTAAAATTTGGTGATAGCCAGATCGTAAGTCCAACTTGGAGAAGACTCTCACCCACCCTACTTGATCGAACAGGTCATTGATTCTGGGTAGGGGATACTTATTATTTATTGTTACTTTGTTTAAATGTCAGTAATCGATACAGAGTCTTAAGGTCCCATCCTTATTTTTAACGAAAAAGACCGGTGCACCCGAGGGAGACACACTAGGCCTGATATATCCTTTTTCTAATAGTTCTTGCAACTGAATTTTTAGCTTAGTCAGTTATGGAATACTCATCCGAAAAGGAACCTTTGACACAGGCGCAGATCCGGGTAGTATCTCAATGGAGAATTCAATCTCCCATTGAGGAGGTAGACCTGTTATTTCCTCGAGAAAGACATCAGTGAACTCATCTAGGACCCAGTGCTGCTTTAGAGGGGTTTGGTTTTAATTTAGGAGTAAGTCAGCAACCCTAACTACAAATATTTTACAACCCTTTCTCAGACATTTCTTTAGTGGCATAGCAGAAATTTGTCTTAGTGAGATGGGTTTGGGAAATCCCCTTACCGTCTGAAGGACTTGGTCTTCAACAATGTAAGTAAAGGTCTTTGAAAAACAATTCAACACTACCTTATTCCTCTCTAGCAAGTCCATGCCAATTATCATGTCATATGAGCCTAAGGGCAAAATATTTAGGTTGATCTTTGTTTTATGGTCCTGCAATTTAACTTCACAGTCAGCAATAAAATATGTTCCCTTTCTTTTTGCCCTCGTGGCCAATTGAACCAACCATGGTTTTGCATACCTTACCCTAGTTAGTTGGCTGAGCTCCACCGTCCTTGAAGAAATGTAGCTCAACGTAGCTCCTGGATCAATTAATACAGAAATAGTGTGATTTGAAATAGTACCTTCAATCTCCACTATAGTAGATTGATGGCCGGCTTGCTGATCCTCCAAGGCTGCATTTATGTTGTGGAAATTGCTGCCAATTTACCCGACTGTCGATGCTTCTTGAATGCTATGCAATGTCTTGTTTGCCCCAATTAGGCGTGGGCAATGTATTTTCAAATACATTAATCCATTTCCTATCATTCTGCATTGCAAAAAGACGAAGCCCCAGTTATTGGACGGAGAGGATCTCTTATGAGCAGTAAATGCCCCATTATTTTTAGGGATGGCATGTAATTCGCAGTTCTGCAACCAACAGAAAATTATCCAGCCTCGAACTATGAAACAGAAAATCAGTCACAATGTTGTTCATGATTTTGGTTTACCTGGTAGAGAGATTTTCCATTGCAGCATACGACGTCGACGGCACCTTCAATGTAACAGTATTCAACCATATTTAGAATGTTTTGCAAATTAAAAACATTACAAGATATACGTCCACCTTCAAGTTATAATGGAGCAGGACATATTCAAATTAAAAATTAAAAATGAAACAGGGAGACATTGAAAATTCAAATTCAAATTTCCCCCCATTACCATCTCATCGATATAATGCTGATGCATCGGTGCCAGTACGTAAGGTTGAAAGTACCTGGATGATTGATTGCCGGGAATTGGCCGGGGAGCATACGCCAGAAAATCCCAAATCGTTAACTCATGGATGGCCATGCATCATGCCATAGATGGGCTGACACATGACAGACTCGTCTTAAATACGAGTCTGTCCAGTAAATAAGGGTCGCCCAATATTTTTTCAACTAACAAGGGAAGACTGCGAGGATTATATCATATTTATTTTATTGTGGTTATTTATAAAATAAAAAATAAAATTGGTATTCCTTTTTATGCCCAATTGAGATAAGAAAATTTTTTAACTATCTCATTGAATCTTTTGAACTTTTAGTTGTTTATATATACATATCACATATACGCACCAATTTCTTTCCCGTTGATAAGAATCACATAGTTTTACAAATATCACATATATGCGCCAATTTCTTTCCCGTTGATAGGAATCACATATTTTTACAAACTTTATATTATATATATCATTAGAATCATAATTCCTGCTCAAGGAACATGCAAATTTGTAAAGTTTAGTACAAAGAATGTGGGATATATTAATTGAGCTAATTTTGTATGAGGGGCATAATTTTTATGTAATCTTTGTATTTAACTATTTCAAAGTAAAAAGTAATATAATATTTTAAATGAAAATGTGTATTATAAATAGCATCAATGAGTTATTTAATTTATGTTTTTTTAATTATTTATAAAAATAGTATTTTGATGTTGTTATCAAAGAAAAAAAAAACATTTAAATGGAAAAATATAAATAGAAAAGAACATTCATACTTGTTGATTTAGAATAAAGTGCAATCAAAAGTAAAACAAAGTGCAATCAAAAGCAAGACTAAAGTAATTAACTTACCATTAACATTATGGATGATAATTATGGTAATCTACTTTAGGGACACAACATTCACCCAAAGTCTTTTTCTACCTCAAATTTTGTAAAGCAACACTAAAGTAATTAACTTACCATAGAAATTATGGACGATAATTATGGTAATCTACTTTAAGGACACAACATCTACCCAAGGTTTTTTTCTACCTCAAATTTTGCAAGCTATTAAGGGTATGTAAAAACATCTCAACACGTGCATCCCACTAGAAAAGTGACATGGCATGCATGGACTATCTAACCAAGGTTTTTCTCCATGCTATCTACTTCCCAACAACTTCTTGAGGCTACCATAATATCCAATGCAGTGATCTAAGGGTTTCAAGTATTCCTGGACAATCAAGTTTTAACCTTCTTCTTTCCATCTTGGCATATAAGGCAAGTCTAGCCCTACCATGATTTCTTACTTAATACAAATAATTTGTCATCACTATGTGCAGGTTGTCAAATCTAGTGTAGGATTCCTTAACTTATTCATTCAATGATAGATGGTACATATTCCTAGCTAATATAGCAAGTAGCATTATCTTATTGGTTGAAATCATTAAACCGCTCCTTATTCTTGGTATTAGAGATAAATGTTTAGATGTGGTTCATTGATTTTATCCTAAGTTATGGATACACATGATATGGAATTATCATTACATAAGAAATTCTTATAGCCGAAATTGCAAATTGGATGAAGTTCGTTTATTTTGAGTCTAAAGTAGAGGCATATACAATCAACCAATATTTAAGTGAATCAATCATATAAAATCATGGCCATTATCATGATTTAGAATGCTCGACCATGATGATAGACATGGTCAACCATAATATTGGTTAGCCATGCATGTGTTTTGGGTCAACCATAGTTAACCTATGGAAAACCATGGTCAACCATGGTTGGAAAGGTCAAACATGACCATGCTCTGAGTCATGGTCAACCATGATAAATCATGATCATGTTAACCTTTGTTGACCATGGTCATCTCAACCATTGTTAACCATGTTGACCATGTTTTGTGCAATGACTTCAAGCATCGAGCTATTGACTCATCAACCGTGCGAGCTCCATCGACCATTCAACCAATGTTACATAACGATGTGCGGGCTCCATCGACCATTCAACCAATGTTACATAACGATGTGCGGGCTCCATCGACCATTCAACCAATGTTACATAACGATGTGTGGGCTCCATCAACCATTCAACCGAAAGATGTTTGATAGTGCACAGAGTCACATTGTATCGTTTTGTGCGGGCTCACAATTATGATTGGAGACTAGTCCTTGGAGGGTGCACAAAATGGTACATTGTGCAGCCCCTCCGCAATGCCAAGAGTCAATACCATGATCTGTGCACAAAACTAAACTCATTGTCCCATGTGCAAGATCGACTCTACATGCGATGATACACATTTGATGGTTGCACCATGGTATTGCGGGCTCATCATATGCACATTGGCAGTGCAAAGGCGATTTGTGCGAGCTCACCATCATAATATGTGACCGGTCTTAAGAGGGTGCACAAACTTTTCTTCGTACTTTGTGCAAGCTCTCGTCACATGATGTTGCAAATAAGACTGGACGCACAAAACGTATGATATACCATATGATATAACCCATGTAACGTTTCACCGTTTTTCACCACTTTTCATATGCCATTTCCGATATGTTACCCTTATGTATAAAGCTGTTACAACATGACGAGCCACAATTTTTTTGGTTAACACACACCGTGTATATATATATATATATGATATATAATATATATTAATGGAACATGCAACATTAGCATTTCATTTCATTGTGCTCCGTTCATCAACATTCATGAATGAGGTTGGAACCATATGTTAAGTCTAGTTTTGGTAAAAAGACTATCAACCCTCTTTCAACGGTGGTAAAATCTAGCCTCGGAATATGCAGCAAGCAACAATCTATGGCATAACATTCTCTATGCATGAACCATCTAAAACAGCCATTGTACCATTACTCTTTATCTTGGATCGATATACTTTAAAGACGAATAATCCTCCGGATTAGCTAACCTATGAAAAAGAATCCTTCTATGATGGCCTAGGTAGTGATAACCATCCCTAGTGTCTTAAACCTTGAAATAGCCATGGTATATTCCTCACAGAACAAAACTTCTTTATGAAACTATTGTGTTGTAGGCTTAGTCGTCATTCATGGCACATCAATGTTGTAGATAAATTTTATTGCCTAAGACCATATATCTAAATTCTATACCATGAATTGGTTCTTTAGAATCACCTGCAGGTTTCTAAACTTTGAACCATGATATATTATTCAAATGTAAAATAGTTGTTATGTAGGGATTTTCAAGTGGGCTTGGGCTTTGAGCATGACCTATTAGTGGTGTAAACAAATGTTATGGATTGATACCTAGAGTGATTTTCCCCTTGACCATGCTGAGATCAAAATAACCATCAATGGTGTGTTAAAATTCAAAATTTTCAATATATATTTATCACATGTCAAATATTCCTTATGGGGAGCTTGTGTGGTTTCCTTGGGCCCCGATATAGGCCATCAACCTTGTAGCATTAGTTGATTTTAGTAAACCAAATATTTGATATTTGGAAACCAAATATCAAATCTGAGACTTGAGTTGTCTTTTGAAGACCAAGAACTAAGCGAAGGCTTGAGGTAGGATGCATGTTTCTTGAAGACTAACAATGTCAATTTCATCTCACTTTACTCCTTTTGAGATCATGATGATTTTTTTCATACTGCAAAGCCTATCATGCTTCAAGTTCATTTAAATAGAATAATTGGCTCACTTTGTTCACATAATTTAACTTGTTTCATCCAATGGAATAATTGGCCTGCATCGATAGTCGACCAGAATAATGGAGAAATATTCCTGGTTCAAAATCTTGAAGCTCATGAGGGTGAGAGTATGTTTGAGTTTAGAGTAGAAATGGAATAACTTAATAATGTTACTAAATTGCACAGAAGATTGCAGTTAATGAAATTATGCTTGCTAAGGTGGTGGAGTATGTGTATTGGGAGTTGGGAGATTAGACTTTTTTCTCGAGGGTTGGATTCATTTATGAATTGGGTGGTTGAAGCATTGAATTGTTTTTAGCATGAAAATTGTTAATAGAAACTTTGAGCCTAAATAAAATTGGACTAATATAAATTAAGAATGTTAATAGAAAGATCTCCACCAACATGTCTTCAAGATCATCCCATCCATGCTAGGAGCAAAACAACAAAAACCCTTTATGATCCAACTAAAAATCAAACCACACTTGAACTACCTTTAACATGAATAGAGATAGTCCCACTTAGAAAAAAGACTCCTCACATCTTTAATTAAACCATCACCCAAGGTTCATTGTAACAAAAGAATTTCAAGATGTTGTGACTAAACAATCCTCTTGAGAACTTTTTTTCTTTGAGCTTTTCTCAAATTGGAGACATGCCTTCGTGGGTAGGTGTTATTGGTCTTTATTTATTACCTAAAAAAATATTCAACCTAATTGAAGTTTAGGTGCCTTTGAGGGGGTGTTGAAGGATAATTTATTTATTAAAATATATGAAAATATCACATATAATATAACATTGTGAAATCCCAAACTATGATATAATACAAATTGAGTATGTAACAACTGGGCACATCATGATCTAATTTGTCTGCAATGTATCCGTAATTAGAGTGAATTTCATTTAGTTTGAAAAGATGATTTCAAATTTGTGTGAGTGACAAACACAGAGGGAAGGGGGCGAGAGATCAGAAGAATTTCAGGGTGAAATGAGGTAAAACGATTTGATGGGCAGGCATACACAATAAAATTCCGACCTGGGTAATTCTAGCTTTTGATGTTTTGGATTAAATCTGATTGTATATGTTCTGGTACATATACATAATGATAGCGACAGAGGGCCGGTAACGAGGGCACCTGTTGTGGATCTGATTGCATTTCCAGTGGTGGAATGCTTATATGAAAGGTGGGTTTTTCTCAGAATGGTGATTAAACTTTCTCTTCTGATTGTTTAGCAAGTGGTAGGGTTTTGAATTTTGGAAAACAGGCTGGGATTTTGGGAGATCTGGAGCTTTCTTTAGTCAAGGATTTTGACTCTGGCCGACTATTTGATTTTGGGGCATTTGGAGAAGAGGCGAGGAGAGATTTTGGATTGTTAACAGAGAGATCGGTTGGTGCTGGATCCGCTTGGGATCAGATATGCCTTCCTATGCTGATTTGGATAGACAGATAGAGCAACTGTTGGAATGCAAATATTTATCCAAGGCTGAGGTAAAGAGTCTATGTGAACACGCCAATGTGGAAATCGGGGGTTGTTGTATGTGAGCCAGTTACCTCTTGATATGGATAGGTCTCTACACCCCGAGATCAGGGATCGCACATTTATTTTGCAAGGAGAACATGTACATGCCAGTATTCATAAGGTAAGCCAAATACTGACAGTGAGAAGGTTCGGGTTGAAATTGAATGGATTTTGTCCTGGAAGTGGCTTTGGGATCAAAGCAGGGCAAGGTGGGGAAGTACACACATACATACAAAATGGGATCGATATTTTTAGTGTGTAAGAAGTATTTCTCTTACTTTGAAACTTAGAAAGCATAAAGGTAAGTGACATTTACTTTACATCCATTACTTATTGAGAGTAATATGTCAGACAGAAACCAACAAGCAAATATATTGGCATTCCTTACCATAAACTAAAATGGGCACCAAGCTTTACGTTTAGTGAATGATCATATATTCTCAAGCATTCGCGCAATGTTGTAGACCTCATATCCATCTCTGAACTGGCATTTGTCAGCCAACCTTTAAAAACACCCTTGTCTAGAAGATAGAGAATTCTCTTCATGGTGATTTCACATTGATGCTCCATTGGCTTATTGTAATCTGGAAGAACATATAATTTCCCACCAATTCTCTTCGGACAGAAGAGAACACTGCCAGCCATCAAGTTGAATATCCAGTCCCGATCTTCAATATTGTGACCATCAATCAATTTTCTCATATTAGCAATGTCAAAAGTCAGTTTCCCTGGACAGAAATGAAAAGGAAAGCATCATCAAAAGATCCAGACAACAGCTCAAAGTAATTTAGTGATACCAAAACAGCAAGGGACGATCCTCTGTTTCTGGCCAAGCGTATCATGGACTTTGGACCATCTGATATTGCTGCACAAATCTCAGATCACTGATCTATAGTTTAACCACAGATCGACAACTGATCATCATTTACCCCTTTACAAAAGAGGGGTAACAGGTTGTTAGGACATCTTATGGAGTTTTTAATAAATAACCCACATTCAAAGAAATTGACATAATAATAGCACTAAGATCATCTCCTTCTAGAGCTGCAGTACTTTCTTAAATCTATGCATCTGATCCTTTTACGGTGTTGGAATGTATGCTATGTTCTTTGTATATATCTTGCATTTAGTCCAATTATAATATCTTCAAGCAAATCAATATAGCACGAGCACTACAATCATTTTTGGTAGAGTAGCATTATTTAATATTTTCTTAAATCATCTGTACAACAATTTTTTTCTTGGGGGAAATGTTGCTTATTGTAGAAACTTACAGCCCATCCTTTGGCCAAGTGTGCACTAGGAGTGGACCGAGTGGTGTTTCAATGCTGTCAAAATCACCTGTCACTTTTGCACTGGTGCTCATCTGAGTCCTCTTGGGGGTTTTGAACCTGTCTATGTTATTACAGTCCATATCACCTTACTGCTTGCCACTTAATATTCTAGTCCTAGGTTCTTATAGTATCATAATTTAATATTTGTAAAATGTGACTTTTATGTAATAAGGGCCTTATTGCTTTTATTAGGGGTTTCCTGCCCTTCTATACAATCAGTCAGTTTGTGGGAGTAGTCTTCCTTCATTGTTGTTGTTTTTGTCTTTGGCTCTTTATTTCTGTTACTCTTAGTTTTCTGTTTCAGTTACACTAATGGTAGCAGTAGTAGTTCCATTTTGGGTACGGAAACATTGCAGTAGTAGTATCAACACCTCAGTGCTTTACCAATTGAATTTGCATCCTCACAAACTGTGGGAGCACGCAAAAATATCATAGAGCCTATATTTTGAGGCCCTTCATAAAGAAATCCATGTTTTGAAACTCATCTTCTGATACCCAAAACAATTTCAGTTCTTAATTTGTAGGATTTTATATAAAAGTTATCTTAAATATTATTGTTACGTCTGGTGCCTTTGATCTTTCCTGCATGTAGGTATTATATCATGCCTCACTTTTAGTCCTGTCTATAATGGATTGGTTGCTGCTGGATCTTACAATCGAACTACTGCATTATATGCTGAGGAAAATGCAGAACTTTTATTTGTCTTACATGGCTAAGAAGGTGTGTTACCCAGGTATTCATCATTTTCATAATTATTCTAGATGTTTTTGTAAGTTGCAAAACAAGAGGGAAGTTTTAGTCCTTGCGAAATAAGGGGGAAAATTCAATCCGTCTAAAAGATGAAGAAGCTCAGTGTATTGTGTTTGGACAGGTCCTTTTTTCAAGGGATGGAAACTATCTCTACACTGGGGGACGTAAGGTAATTGTGCTTCTACAAATAATTGTTTATTCATTTGGGTATAATTAACCATGGCATGACAGGATGCATCTCTTTTGATATGTTGTCTGAAAGCATTAGAGGATGTATCTGCGTTATTGTCTAGTTCTTCTTCGAAAACCCCCTATTGAGAATACAATGCTTTTTTAGTTAAAAAATGCGAAGGATATATTTTTGTCTATTAGGATAGTATTATATTCTAAGTAATGGCGTTTCCCTATTTTTTCATATTTTCACTTGGATATTCTTTTATATGCATGTAATGACAGACTTATAGTCTTATTGTAATCTTTTTTCTTTTGTTAGAAAATATGTTTAGGTAGATGCTACTGGAAAAACTTTGATCAACCATCAAACCGCTTAATACAAGGGTGTAGTGCTATGTGGCAAGCTTATTTACAAAGATTTCCACCCTACTCTGTAGTGTTGATTCCTCGAGCCATAACCAATGCATTTATATTACGAAGGGAAAAAAACAACCATGTTGAACTATTCCTGTTTTGACACATGGAGATAGGCTACAGGGAAAGGTGTTGGTGTGACCTTCAAGCAAAATTGACAACATTATAATGTGGTATGATTGTGTTAGACCAGAATGTCCATTTACGCATGGGGTCACATGCATGTGTAAATATTGGGAAGCAAAGACATACCCTTCCATAGGATGCCTACTACGTATTAGCCTACTAGTCACTAGTCATGGAGCTTGCTGTAATCATTAATGTTATGTGGTCGACTTTGATGTATTATTATGTCAAGTTTGATCAATGAGTAGTTCACATTGCCAGTGGAAATTAGTAAAAATGTCCTTTGTGATTGGGAGCAAAGTTGCAAATAAAATGAAGGTATGCAAGGGTGTGGAAAACCAAAACCGATCTAGTTTGTTCCTTAGCGTTTATTTGTTCCGTTTTCGAGTCAATCTCATCTTAGGGAGAGCCTTGGTGTGCATTTCTAAGCATTTCATGATAAGAGAGGAAAAGTAATCTGTATGCTGATGTGAATGTAAGCACCTTGCAAAGCAAGCTCAATTGCAAGATGGTCTGTTATTTCATCTCAAAAATTGATAGTGAGAACTTGGCATTCCTCATACCCAGCTATAGCCAAATAGTTCTCATTTGCAGAGTTGAAAACAAGATGAACTAGTTCAAATCAAACTGAATTCCTGGAAAGAGGCTTCACATTAGACTTGTCTGCTGTCACAGGTGCAACAGCTGGCTATCCAATAAGTTTCCTTGCATCTAAGATTGTTACTTTGTCACCTTCTCCTGCTACAAGCCTGCCTCTGCTATTTATAGTAAGAAGAGATTTGATGATAGAGCCACTTGAAAGATGGGATTTAAGTTCCCTTGCATTAGAATATTCTGTTTTAATCTTCATGTCCAGAGATCCACTTTTATATGCCTTCCCTCATAATAGTGGCCTTATTGCTTACTGCTTCAGTACTAGGGAATCGACCCAGGTCCAAAAGTGATAGGAGATCTGCCAATAGAAACAATGGAGAAAGCTCACCGATATAGTGGAGTGAGACTCCATTTGATATTTATCCATCTTTTCGTGGTCATGCAAAAGTATTTGCCAGATTGGGAAAATGCTTTGTTTTGGATCATGTATAGAATGCTTGGTTTTGTAGTCCACATTTGCAGGTTTGCATCTATCGATGTTTCCAGACACTACATCATCCCTTTTGGTTACATTGGAACCATGTTTCGAGATATTAATGATTATTGTAAGGTACCCTTTTGATTTTTTTTTGTTGATATTATTATTTTGGGTTGCAATGCTTTTGCAATGGGTGGTTGGTTACATCCTTGAGGATTCCAGGCGAGGAAGCCATAAAGCACAAATCATTAGAATTGGGTTCAAAATGTTGTTTTGACTCATGATCATCAGACCTGCTTGAGATGGTTACATGTGAGGCATTCGACATGGGATAGCAGTGGTTTTTGTCTCAAGTATTTTGGTTGGTAGCCATCTACATAATTTTGTGGGGTTTCTAGAAGCCAACAATGGGATTGTATTTCTCTGCACACCATGATTCACATACTAACATACCTAAGCAACCTGAATGTTTTGAATAATAGTATGTTGTTGTGATGCTTTTGTTTTGTCAAAGTAGAGGTGCACATGTGTTACAGCCGGTAATGTGTAAAAGAGCATATTTTAGCAAAGGTTATACTATATAGTCTATATGTTTTGTATATCACATTAATAACAATGTTGCTATACTATTTCAAATTTCAATGAATGCCTGAACATTATCGTTGTAGGTTATAGATAGAGAGATGAAACAAGTCACTTCAGTTTTAGGTTATTATTTTTTCCTTGGTTATTTGGGATTGTTTAAGTTGTATTGCAGGTATTATATTTTAGAATTATGTTCAATGAGATTGATATTTTAAATTGGTATTTGTAGAGTGGGTGATGTTTTATCAGCTTTGACAGCAAAAAAAGAATATATACCTTACAAAAAGTCAAGGCTCACTCAAATACTATCTGATTCTTTGGGTAATGAGCATTGGCCTTTTTTTCTTTAACATACATAAAGTTAAAAGGTGAACTGTTTGGAATATTTGGATTATATTCATATATAATTTGTGGACATTTAGTCTACATCTTCTGGTGTGACAATTCAGTAGTCAGGGTTTAAAGTCACAAATAAACAATCTTGTTTACAGAGGTAATTAATGACATTTTTTGTTGTTTGTTACTTTTGTTTTTTCCTTAATTCATTGCAATAAACTTTTATAAATATTGACATACTAACATGATTAATTGTCTTCTTTGAAAATATATTATTAACCACAAGTCAACAAGCAATTGAAAGCTTTGTAGTTCACAAAATTCAGGATGTTCAGATTACACTGCAAACCACTAAGATTATCAAACCAGCATATCCCACTCATGTCCCAACTACAAATATAATTTGGGTTTGCTTTTATACAGTCCAGATCATTTTTACCTTTCAATCCAAAAGAAGAAAACAAAACATATTGTTGACAGGTTTCATAATGTTTATAAATGGAGAATGTGTGGTGACAGCCATTTATATGGGTCCTGATGGTCCTAGTCCTCTGTAATGAGCTTGATGTCAACTTTCTTCTCTGGGGCTTCCTTCAATGCTCATTGCCAGACTTTTCCATGCTCATCTCAGACCAATATTTGAAAATTGTGTGAAGGATTTCATGATCTTTGGAGTCAATTTGTGGTATTAATTTTTCTTTCAATTGTGTGACAAGTGGAGTATAACTTGGATGCAAGTTTATCATCCAAATATTGATTTGGAAGGAAATGTTTGCCTCAATATTCTGCGGGAGGACTGGAAACCTGTTCTGAACATCAACACCATCATCTTTAGTCTGAATCATCTTTTCACGGTAATTTAATAATATTTATATTTTGGACAACTTAATGACAAATGCTGACATAGTGGAGTCAGGTTGTGCTTAAAGCGGGTGAAAATATCTCGCAACATCATGAAAGTTCATGTGTAAGCTTGTCTATCAAATGGACATCCAAATCTATGAGCAAATTTCAATTCTGAGAAACTGCTTAAAAGTGAAACTCTGTCGTGCGGTTTCACTACAGTTGGGATTAACAGGGGTCAAAATAATAGCTCAGAATGTTGCAAAATTTGGCGTTCATGATTGTGTATCCAAGGGGCATCCAAATCTATGATCAAGTTTCCATTCTAAGAAGTAATTCAAAAGTGAAACTCTATTGTACATTTTTGTTAGGGTTTGGCTTAAAGGAGCTAAAAATAACTCTGAACATCGTGAAAGTTGGCATGCACACTTATCATCCAAATGCACCTCAAAAGATATGATCAAATTTTAATTCCGAGAAATTTCTAAAAAGTGAAACTCCGCCGTGCGGTTTCGCAAAGGTTGGGGTTAAATGGGGTGAAAATAGCCCAAAACATTATGAAATTTGGAGTGCATGCTTGTCTATCAAATGGGCATCCAAATCTATGATCAAATTTCAATTGCGAGAAAATTGTCAAAAGTGAAACTCTGTCGTGCATTTTTGCTAGAGTTAGGCTTAAAGTGGGTCCAAATAGCTCGAAACATTGCAAAATTTGGCGTGCACGCTTGTATATCAAACGGGCATCCAAATCTATGATCAAATTTCAATTCTAGGAATTTGGTCAAAAGTGAAACTCCGTCATGTGGTTTCAGTAGGATTTGGCTTAAAGGAGGGAAAAAGAGCTCTGAACATCACTAAATTTGGCATGCACTCTTATCTACCAAATGGGCATCTAAATATATGATCATATTTCAATTCTAAGAAATTGGTCAAAAGAGAAACTTTATCGTGCTAAGGTTGCACTTAAAGGGAGTAAAATAGCTCAGAACTTCACGAAAGTTAGCGTGTATGCTGGTTGATTGAAATGGGTACCTAAATCCACTTTCAAATTTCAATTCTGAAATAGTCCACAAAAGTGCATCTTTTCAATTTCAATTTTGAGAATGTCAAGAAAATTGGATTTCTTAGAACTTGGTTTGACCAACCTTAACCAAGTGCTGAAATAACTCAAAATTCGCAAAAATATGTGTGCCTCTTAAATGGGCATCTAAATCTACTTTTAAATTTGATTTCTAAGAAATTGGATTTCTAGGCCTTCATTTGACCAAGTTTGACCAAGGTCCAAAATCGCTCGAAATCCCCTGAAAGTGTCTATGCATGGTTATCTCTCAAATGGGTACCTAAGTTCTCTTTCAAATTTCAGTTACAAGAAAGTCAGAAAAATGGCATCTCTTAGACCTTTGCTTGACCAACCTTGAATAACGACCAAAATAACTTCGAACATCGTGAAAGTTGGTGTGCACTTTTATCTACCAAATACTAAGATAAATCTATGATCAAATTTTAATTCTGACAAATTAGTCAAAAGTGAAACTCTCTTGTATGGTTTTGCTGAGGTTGGGATTAAAGGATGTGAAATATTTTGGAACGTCTCGAAATTTGGCATGCATGCTTGTCTATCAAATGGGCACTCAAATCTATGATCAAATTTCAATTATAAGAAACTGCTCAGGCTTGCATGCTTGTTTATCTAATGGGCATCCAAATCTATGATCAAGCTTCAATTCTTAGAAGCTGGTCAAAACCGAAACTCCAGCGTGCAGTTTTGTTAGGGTTTGGCTTAAAGGAGTCGAAAATAACTCTGAAAATCATGAAAGTTGTCGTGCACTCTTATCTTCCAAATGCACATCTAAATCTATGATAAAATTTTAATTCCAAGAAATTGGTCAACAGTGAAACTTCGTCATGCGGTTTCGCTAAGATTGGGGTTAAAGGGAGTGAAAATAGCTCAAAACGTCACGAAATTTGGAGTGCATAATTATCTATGAAATGGGCATCCAAATCTATGATCAAATTTCAATTCTAAGAAATTGGTCAGAAGTGAAACTCAGTCGTGCATTTTCGCTAGAGTTGGGCTCGAAGAGGTCCAAATAGCTCAGACCATTGCAAAAGTTGGCATGCACATTTTTATATCAAATGGGCATCCAAATCTATGATCAAATTTCAACTCTGAGAAATTGGTCAAAAGTGAAACTCCATCATTTGATTTCACTAAGGTTTGGATTAAAGGAGGGGAAAATGGCTCTGAGAAATTGGAAACAAATGCAACCTTTTAGGCCTTGGTTTCACCAAGTTTGCCTAAGGTCCAAAATAGCTCAAAATCCCTTGAAAGTGTATGCATGGTTATCTCTCAAATGGGTACCTAAATTCTCTTTCAAATTTCAATTACAAGAAATCCAAAAAATAACATCTCTTAAACCTTTACTTGACCAACCTTGAATAATGCCCAAAATAGCTCCGAACATCATGAAAGTTAGCATGCCACTCTTATCTACCAATTGCACCGATAAATCTACAATTAAATTTTATTTTTTAGAAATTAGTGAAACATGAAACTCCGTTGTGTGGTTTTGCTAAGGTTGGGCTTAAAGGGGGTGCAAATATTTTGGAATGTCTCAAAAGTTTGCATGCACGCTTTTTCATCAAATGGGCATCCAAATTTATGATCAAATTTAAATTCTAGGAAACTACTCAAAAGTGAAACTTCGTCGTGCAGTTTCGATAGGGTTGGGCTTAAAGGTGCTTAAAATAGCTCAGAACATTGCAAACGTTGGTGTGCATGCTTCTCTATCCAATATGCATCCAAACCTATGATCAAGTTTCAATTCTGAGAATTTGGTAAAAGCTAAGACTCCATCGTGCAGTTTTGTTAGGGTTTGGCTTAAAGATGCTGAAAATAGCTCTTAACATCGTGAATTTGGCATGCACTCTTATCTTCCAAATGCACATTTAAATCTATGATTAAATTTTAATTCCAAGAAATTGGTTAAAAATGAAACTCCATTGTATGGTTTCGCCAAGGTTGGGGTTAAGGGGGGTGAAAATACCTCATGGTGTCGCAAAAGTTGGAGTGCATGCTTCTCTATAAAATTGGTATCCAAATCTATGATCAAATTTCAATTCCAGGAAATTGGTCAGAAGTGAAACTCCGTCATGCATTTTCGCTAGAGTAAGCTCAAAGGGGTCCAAATAGCTCGAAACATTGCAAAACTTGGTGTGCACATTTTTATATCAAACAGGCATCCAAATCTATGATCAAATTTCAACTCCAAGAATTTGGTCAAAAGTGAAACTCCATCATTCGATTTCACTAAGGTTTGGCTTAAGGGAGTAGAAAATAACTCTGAACATTGTGAAAGTTGGCATGCAACTTATCATCCAAATGTGCATCAAAATATATGATCAAATTTTAATTTCGAGAAATTTGTTAAAAGTGAAACTCCGTCGTGCGATTTTGTAAAGGTTGGGGTTAAAGGGGGTGAAAATAACTCGGAACGTCGCGAAAGTTGGAGTGCACGCTTATCTATCAAATGGGCATCCAAATCTATGATCAAATTTCAATTACAAGAAAATTGTCAAACATGAAACTTCGTCGTGCATTTTCGCAAGATTTTGGCTTAAAGCAGGTCCAAATAGCTTGAAACATTGCAAAATTTCGCGTGCACACTTGTATATCAAATGGGCATCCAAATCTATGATCAAATTTCAATTCTGGCAATTTGGTCAAAAGTGAAACTCTGTATGTGGTTTCGCTTAAAGGAGGAAAAAAGAGCTCTGAACATCACTAAATTTGGCATCCACTCTTATCTACCAAATGGGCATCTAAATCTATGATCATATTTCAATTCTAAGGAATTGGTCAAAAGAGAAACTTTATCATGCTAAGGCTGTACTTAAAGGGAGTGAAATAGCTCGGAAGGTCGTGAACGTTAGCGTGTATGCTTGTTTATTTAAATGGGTACCTAAATTCACTTTCAAATTTCACTTCTGAAAAAGTCAACAAAAGTGCATCTTTTCAACTTTTGTTTGACCATCCTTGAATGAGAGCCAAAATAGCTCCAAATCTCATAAAAATAGGTGTCCATGCATAACTTTGAAATGGGTATCTAAAAGTGGTCAAAAGTGAAACTCCATCATGCAATTTTTCTAAGATTTGGCTTAAAGGATGGAAAAAGAGCTCTAAACATCACTAAATTTGGCATGCACTCTTATCTACCAAATAGGCATCTAAATCTATGGTCATATTTCAATTCTAAGAAATTGGTCAAAAGAGAAAGGTTATCGTGCTAAGGTTGCACTTAAAGGGAGTGAAATAGGTCAAAACTTTGTGAAAGTTAGCATGTACGCTTGTTTATTTAAATGGGTACCTAAATCCACTTTCAAATTTCACTTCTGAAAAAGTCCACAAAAGTGCATCTTTTCAACTTTTGTTTGACCATCCTTGAATGAGGGCCAAAATAGCTCCAAATATCATAAAAATAGGTGTCCATGCCTATCTTTGAAATGAGTATCTAAAATCTACTTTAAAATTTGAATTTTCAGACAATGGAAAAAATGCAACATTTTAGGCCTTGGTTTGACGAAGTTTGACTGATGTCCAAAATGGCTCGCAATCCCAAAGAAATCTAAATCTAGGGATTATCTCTCAAATGGGTACCTAAATACAGTTTCAAATTTCAATTTTGAGAAAGTCAAGAAAGGTGCATTTCTTAGAACTTGGTTTGACCAACCTTAACCAAGTGCTGAAATAACTTGAAATTCGCAAAAATATGTGTGCCTCTTAAATGGGTATCTAAATCTACTTTTAAATTTGATTTCTAAAAAATGGACTTTTAGGCCTTGGTTTGACCAAGTTTGACCAAGGTCCAATATAGCTCGAAATCCCCTGAAAGTGTGTATGCATGGTTATCTCTCAAATGGTAACCTAAATTCTCTTTCAAATTTCAATTACAAGAAAGTCAGAAAAATAGCATCTCTTAGACCATTGCTTGACCAACCTTGAATAACGACCGAAATAACTTCGAACATCGTGAAAGTTGGTGTGCACTGTTATCTACCAAATGCTAAGATAAATCTACGATCAAATTTTAATTCTGAGAAATTAGTCAAAAGTGAAACTCTGTTGTATGGTTTTACTGAGGTTGGGATTAAAGGGGGTGAAATATTTTGGAACGTCTCAAAATTTTGCATGCACGCTTGTCTATCAAATGGGCATTCAAATCTATGATCAAATTTCAATTATAAGAAACTGCTCAAAAGTGAAACTTCGTCATGCGTTTTTTGCTAGGGTTGGGCTTAAAGGTGGTTAAAATAGCTTGGGACGTTGTGAAAGTTGGCGTGCATGCTTGTTTATCTAATGGGCATCCAAATCTATGATCAAGTTTCAATTCTTAGAAGTTGGTGAAAAGCGAAACTCCATCGTGCAGGTTTTTTATGGTTTGGCTTAAAGGAGTCAAAAATAACTCTAAACATCATGAAAGTTGGTGTGCACTCTTATCTTCCAAACGCGCATCTAGATCTATGATCAAATTTTAATTCCAAGAAATTGGTCAAGAGTGAAAGTCCGTCATGCGGTTTCACTAAGATTGGGGTTAAAGGGGGTGAAAATAGCTCAAAACGTTGCGAAAGTTGGAGGGCACAGTTATCTATCAAATGGGCATCCAAATATATGATCAAATTTCAATTCTGAGAAATTGGTTAGAAGTGAAACTCTGTCATGCATTTTCACTAGAGTCGGGCTCGAAGGGGTTCAAACAGCTCGGACCATCACAGAAGTTGGCATGCACATTTTTATATCAAACGGGCATCCAAATCTATCAATTTTAACTCCGAGAATTTGGTCAAAAGTGAAACTCCATCATTCGATTTCACTAAGGTTTAGCTGAAAGGAGGAGAAAATGGCTCTGAGAAATTAGAAGAAAATGCAACATTTTAGGCCTTGGTTTCACCAAGTTTTCCTAAGGTCCAAAATAATTCAAAATCCCCTGAAAGTTTTTATGCATGGTTATCTCTCAAATGGGTACCTAAATTCTCTTTCAAATTTCAAATACAATTAATTTCAATTTCAAATTTTAATTCTGAGAAATTAGTCAAAAGTCAAACTTTGTTGTGGGGTCAGTGCAAGAAGATGAGTGACCTTTAAGATGCAATCCTAGCTTTCAAAAACAACATCATGTTACCAAAAAATACATCAACCCGAGCCTGACATAGCACTTGGTATGGTTCAACCCAAGCCTGACATGTCATGGAACATGTAGGATAGGAAGACAAATAGCGTACATGTTATATAACTACAAAATGTGCTCACGATATGTAGTTATAAAACGCGTACACGATTTGTAAATCATAAAAAGAAAATTAAATACACAGTCCCGAACCCGCGGCCCATTTTCACAATCAGGAACGCAAATTTGACAGGCCATTGGAGCGTTTGGAGCGAGACCACTGCTTGGGATTGTTGCAGGAGCTGACTTAGGTTGAGGGGAGGAGAATTCACTCGTGCATTGTCATCCAAAAAGGTAATTCAATCACCCAATGCATTTTTTTTGTCAATTTTTACCCTATAATTGTGTGACTTTAGATGTGTGATATTCAAATGCACTTCCCTCCTATCTTTTTTAATTCTCAAGAGCATTACCTTATACACCTAGTAGAAGAGATTGAAGAATGTGGTTAAAAGATGGAAATTTCTATTATTTGAACAAATCTCAGGTTCAAATCCAAGAACTAAACTATCAGTATAAATACATTGAACATTGAATTGAGTTTCACTTTATTACAAGCTAATGTTAAATTTAAATAGTGTCTTATGATTTCACTTGAGGTCTCACGCCCACATCGTTGGTTGATTCCTATACCCTTGGTTGATTTTCTATTGGCATTCCTTGTTCCAACATGAACTCACCCTTGTATGAAATTGTTGGTGTTTCTAGATGTTACATGGTGTATTCACCTTTGTATGAAATGATTGGTGTTTTTTAGATGTTACATGGTGTATTCACCATATTTTTTGAAAAAATCAATATAACCAATGTTATGACCTGAGCTTGATTTTTAATTAGATTTAGTTTGAATTTTGAAGAGTTGAAGTGGGTTTTACATTTAGTATATGAATTGTATTGTATATGGATAATATTTGTAGGTTGCAATCACAATTGAAGAAGGTTTCAGATTACTTATGTTATCAAAATTTGACATGATTGAATGAGTAGTTAGCAAAATTTATTTAGAGTTATTGCACATCATGTTGTTTAATTTTATTTTGATATGTTTTACATTTATAATGTCATGATGTTTTGAGTAAATCCCATGATAATGTTTTAAGTAAAGCCCATGATATTCTATTAGGTAAACACTATATATGTATGTGATTGGTTTGTTGTAGACAAAATTGGACTTGTGCTTAAGTTAGTTTTTCATATTTTGTTATGCATATTATTTTAAATGATAATATATACTTGTTGGTAGCAATCCACTTATTGAAAAGGCATGTTAAACACAGTTTATTTTTATTGTGTTTCGCAAATTTTTGTTATCTAGCTTATGCTTTTGAATTAGTTATGTGGTGACATTTTATTTACTATTATATAGGTCTATGTGATGGTTGGATGTTCTGAAGATAATTGGATTTAGATGCATTTACATTTTCAATTTTGAAGAGATGTCATTATATACCATGTATACGTTTCTAATTATTTTCTTATTGATTTTTTTATTGCAATTGCGGCTATGGACCCCAATGCAGAAATATTGATTGAGCTTGCCCAGTTGAGAGGGTTGAGTACTTCTTTTAGTGATGGTGATAGAATTCGACGTTCACTTGCATCCACTTTGGATGCAATTGTTGAGACCATCACATTGTCAAACAACATACTATATGATATTACTTCATATAGAAAAAGAAAAAGATGTGAGTACACTGATGGGCTTAGCTACAATGCAATAAAAAAGTTGAAAATCACCAAAGAGCATATATTTTCATTATTTAGGGACCCTCGCATGGGGGAAATCCCAAATGCAAATAGGCCAAATATCTCTATCGAGTGGTGCACATATCAACCATTTGTTGAGAACTGGATGGACATATGGTATATGGTTTTTGATATGCCGCCACACAACAACAGGGAAATCCTGTTGTACTTCCTTCAGAATATGTATGCAAAGTTCGTGTTGGGAAAACATGTAAACTATTTTGATATATTGCACTTTCAGGGGATCGGTGGGGGGATTCCCCAAAATCAACCCAATGCCAGGCTTCAAGATGTTGATCGCCCTATCCCTGCACCTCGAGGGCAGTTGCCTAGGCCAGATGTCCCACCTATACATCATGTTATTCCACAGACATGTGAGGCATTTTTGAGTTTGGCACGGGCCATTGTTCGCCATAGCACTATGGTTCAGCATATGGGTGAGGAAGGGACATCTGTCCCTAGTGTGGTACATACACTAGGTCCTCATGTTGCAGGACCATCTTCTAGTGCAGTACCACCAACTGGTGCAGGACCATCTACTAGTGCAGCACCATCAGCACATTCCCAGCCTACTTTTGACCCTCACGAGTGCACATCGTGTGGTCGTCCATGCTATGGTATTTCATCAGATGTTGTCTTCAGTGGTTTTTTGAGTGATGTATGTATATGGTTAATTATAATAAATTCTTCATTTATTTTCCTCTTTGTACACATATGTATAGTTTGAGCTAATATATTAATTTTGTGAACTTGCAGTTGATGCTTTATGCTGGCAGCGACACCCCAGAGTATCATGTTCCACACTCTACACAGGGGCAAGACATTCCATCCACTGATCCTGTATCTCACACCGAGGTAAACATTTTAAAATTTTAGTTTTTTAACACTTGTTAAATTGTTAATTTCCACATACTGTACATGTTAGTTCACTAATGTTATCTACGGTCTAATATTTACAATTATTAAACTTGCAGATGCCGGATCCTTCACGGGGTAAAGGAGTGATGGAGGTAGGATCCATGGTCGTATCGACCGAGGAAATATCTGGGAAGATGCCAAATCCTACACGAGGGGAAGCAGTGATGGAGGTAAAAATTTTAAACATTTAAAAAATTTCATTTTTTAAATACATGTATGTTCGTTGAATCATCCATGTCTAGCTACATGAACTCTTGTTGACTATAGGCTAGTACCGAAACACCTAGACCATCTCTTGGAGTTGTATCTCCCCATAGGCCATATGTGAACAAGGGTCAAGTGTATATGAGATGGCCTACTCCTCGAAAGAGTGAAGTTGTTCGCGACCATGGAGATACTGATACCATGGTAATTTGTATATCCTTCGATGATATTTCTTGGTTAACTTGAAATCCAGTGCATAAAATATTTTTTTAATGTTTGATTTGCATGTTTACTGCATCGGGAGCAAAAGGTTCCTGTTGAAAACCTTGCAGGGATGGTTGATGCAGCAGTTAGTGTTTCATCTACAATGGCAACAAGTCACACAGAGGTACAACTATTTGAACATGATATAGACATAGTGTGTTATTGTTGTCTATTGTTTATTCATGCACATTTCTAACTACTTCAAGATTTGGTGATTGTAGCCACCACCACCACCACCACCACCAGGTCCTTCCCCCTCTGGTTTGACCATGGATGTGACCATCATTCATGTTCAACCAACAGCTCCATCTTCTACACAAGAAACCCAATCCCCTGAGGTGAGATGTCCATTAATGAACAATTGTTTCATGCAATGTCCATTAACATTTTCATAATTTTTGAGTTAATTTAGATATGGTATTTTATTGAGCTAATGTATTAGTACATAGTTAATTGAATTTAACAATTGATATTTAAATTGTAGGATCTAGAGATGCACACTGGTCCTATAGTTGAGCCTACAGGATCACCCTCAAGAAAGAACAAGAGGAAGCTTGAGTTTTAATGTGTCTTATGGGATATTTACATATCGATACATGTGTGCATGTGGCTTGGACAGTTTGGATACATGTACTTTTGGAGACATGTACATTGACATTTCACTTACATGTACATGTGGCTTGGATATTTTTGGATACATGTACATGTGGCTTGGATAGTCTTGGATAGTTGTGGAGAGACATGTACTTCTGGTTACTTTTGGATATATATGTACTTTTGGACACATGTACATAATTGACATTTCAGTTATAAATGAATGATACATTTCACTTTGAATTTGTTCTTTTGTTTCCACATGTTCTTGTGTCAATCTATTGTATTGATTTGTG